>VOQZ01002116.1:0-94918 GCA_008079305.1 Phytophthora palmivora
CGATGCCACTCGTCTCGAAACGCCCTTTATTTGGTGCATGGGTGGGATGCTCGTGGAACTGTGTCCGCCATGCTAGGACCCAAGCTTCGACGACTCAGGAACGAACCGCATATGAATGGAGAAGGAAGATGCAACGAGACTATAGTTATGCTGTGGCATGTGCGAGATCTCCAGAAGAAATCGAAACGCGACCGGTCTGAAGAACAAACCAGGAAGTGGAACGAGTTATCAGAACGTCTGAAATCAGGTTTTGCTATAGGTGATGCCGTGTGGCTTTATATCCCTAAAGTACAAACGGGGTTAAGCCGGAAGCTAGCGCACATGTGGCATGGTCCTTTCAGAATCGATGAGATGTTGGATGACTTCCGTACGACTCAAGTTGAAGATACTGGTTATCGTGTGAATCCCTGGGTACATGGAGCCGTCTGAAACCCAGAGCCCTTTTTTCCAAAGCGACCACGATAGAGCTCGAGATTCCAGAAGACGATGACTTTGATGCTGCTTTGCTACTGAAATAGTTGGGAACCTGACGCTGAGAATGACGAGTATGAAGTGGAGAAAAGATTTGGACACTCGTGGGGTAAACGTACCAGAACGTCCAAACGTCTCCGTGAATACCTCGTTTAAATGGAAGGGTTACGATGAAACTGAGTGGCTACCGTTATCGAAGTTGAATTGGCGGCGCATTACTTTACGAGTTCAATCAGAGTGCACGAGCACGAGCTCGTTTCCAGGCAATGCAAGCTGAGACGATCACCCCAGAGTCTAAATGACTCTGAAAATTGCATCTGGAAGTCTGATATTTGTGAGATTGCAGAGACTGACCTTCAGAGAATGAGAGTATGAATGTACGTTCTTCAGAGATTTCATTTCTGGATTCGTGTGTTCAGACATGTGACGACTATGTTATTGCTTGTGTGAAACGACGATGTGCATGTGGAGAAAATGAATTTGTGGAGATTATGTGCTGATGAATGCGAGATGGGAATCAATGAAAGTGGAGAATATTAGAAAGATGGAAAATGGGATGATCCTACTAAGGCCGAGGTTTACGTCACAAATGCAGACAACTAGGTGGCCTATCAGCGTGCAGACTCCCTACGAAATTTTTTGGCTGGGGGCTTCAGTAGCTGAGGGAGACGGGGGTTCTCAGAAACGCTCCGCTGGTGTCAAGATATCTTCTTGATATCGTCAGGAACATACTGGAGCCATTCTTCGTCCACGCTCACCGTGGCCCATTGCATGCGAGCAGCTCAATGGCATCCAAGTCCCCCATTGTGTCTCTAGACTCCGACACTTAGGACCACCAAGTTCGGTGACTCTGGGGTCTTGCCAAATCCAGGACACGCCTTGTCAGGAACAGTCCAGATGCCAGGCTCCGAGAGTAACGACTTTGGGAAATTCCTGTTCGCCAAGGCTTTCCGGATGATGGCGTTGTGCTGACGAACTAAGCAGCTCGACGCATGGCTCGGCACTTGTGCAGCTCCGCAGACTTGTCATCAGCCCGATGTCCATAGTAACCCAGTGAGTCCGTTCCCAGAAGCCTGAGCATGCTTGTTCATACTGTGCACGATGTTCTCCACGTCAGCCAGCACCATGGGGTCCAGGTCGTCACGTTTGTGGAAGTAGAACTCAGAGAACCGGTTGTTAAACATGACTCCCCAAGGAGCACGTTTCTTGCGAATCACAGCACAGTAGCGCTCTGAGTCCCAACGTTTCTTGAGAATGGAGCACGAGTGTTTGTGGATCTCATAATCAGGAAATCCCAACGTTTGACTCGTCGAAGTCTTGGTGGAGCTCACGCGTTGTACTCTGATACCATAGTACAACCAAGAGGAGGCATCACGATCTGGTGTTTCCACCACCTGAAGCTCCCTAACGACAGCGATTTATAGGGCTTGGACACCAGACTTCGTGACTTTCCAGAAGAAGCCTGAGATTTCGATCCACTTCCGCTGGTGGATTTCGGATGGGACTTGGGACTGGTATGAGCAATCACGGACGCACGGCTTCTCTTAGACTTCTGGGTAGAATGATCGGCCCATCGTCAGAGTCAGAGTCGTCTTCAGACTCACGAGGACGCTTGGAGCCAGAATGCGAATGATCATCGGACTTCTTGCTCTTGGACTTCTTGCCCTGGATTTCTTGTTCCCAGACTTGTCAACTCCAGACTTTTTACTCTTGGACTTGCCTCCCCCGGAGTCGCTGCCGCCAGATACGTCATCCCCAGAGTCGTCATCATCATCTCAGAGTCGACGACACCACTATCTTTGTAGTCAGGATCCTCTTTGGGGTTGTCGACGACGATTCGACGTCGCTCTCAGGATAATTGACGTGACCATCCAGATCACCCCAAGTAGCGGGCTTGGTACCAGCCGAGATATGACGATCCACCACTTCGTCGGCCATCTGGTAGTAGACTTCCGGGACGTATTTAGTCCAAGGGGTGGAATCCAAGTGACGCGAGAAGATCACACTCACCAGCATCTGGACAAGAACCGGACTGCTGAAGAGACTATGAGCCTCTTTGTCCGACGCCAACCATTCCATGGCCTTGTCATAAGCAACACCAGACAACAAAGCTTGGCGAAGGTCAGGACGGACTTCTTTCCAGATCACATCTCTAGGAAGCTTCTTGTATACTTCAGACTTGGCCACCGTGGTATTTGCCTTCGCCGAAAGTACGGAATCTTCAATAGGCTGGTGTCCGGAGGGACGACGCTTGAGACTCCTGAGGTCTGACGTGAACGGCCTCTTAGGTGATAATGTTCGAACCGGAGATTTCGAGGAGTATACGAGATACCTGGGACTCTTGGACTGTGAATCAAGAATATCAGTATCCGGACGAGTGAGATCCAGACCTCTGGTATTTTTCGTAGCCGCTTCGGCAGCTTGACGAGCTCGCTCTTCAGAAAGGTGCTTCTTGAAATCAGGAACAGGTTTCTTCGCTCGTCCAGAGCCGTCACGTTGATGATAGTTGTCCAATGGTCTGGAACAATAGTGTCCTCCTGATACGACACCAAAAGATCATGTAGGCGATTCCAGTTACCCGAGATCTCAGAGTTCTCTTGCAAGAACTCCGAAAAACCCCATGGATCCGTCGGTTTGACGTCGGGACGAGACTTCAGGATAGAGACTTGAGCTTGGAGATCGGCAATCTGAGATTTCAGAGCTGCCTTATCCGCCTTCAGAGCTTCCACTTGATCTTGATAGTGAGCCTTGAGGTCCCGAATCTCCGAAGACATACGTTCCTCCACGACACCAACGTCTTGCTGAGCAACCTGCAGTTCGTGCCTCCAGTATTGGCAGTTCAGCACCCATTCGCGCTTGATCTCTTCACACTCCGACCGAGCCGCTGCAGCATCTATCAGGGCAACACCGTTCTGAGAACCAACGCGCTCCCGAAGGCGTCGATGGGCCGCAGCCATGAGTTTCAAGTATCCAGCTGTCCGAAAGACCCTTTCAGCAAGTCTGGTATGAGAAACATGAGACAGCAGAGACGCCAACTCGCGGCGAACTTCCACTGACGAAGCCAGAGCATCCAGAGTGGGCACATTGAGAGTCTGGGCACGAGGTGTTAAAGTCTCATGGGGATCGAAGCTTGGGATCACACGCTCCAACTCCTGAAGGTCTTCGTCGGTAAGTGACTCGTACCCTACGAGTACACAAGGACCGCCATATGCATTCGCAATGTGACGACCCCTCTGGAAGTCTTCAGCTCGCGCCGGTACACTTATCAGAAAGGCACGTCCCTCAGGCTCGATGTTGGGCGCGATGTATTGTGAAGGGCGTCAGAATCTCCGAATGAAGTGACTGGAGTGCTTTCGCCCGTCATCAGACCCTGACGGAAGAGTCGGTCGACTTCCTCGGTAGACAACAGTCGAGGTGCACCAAAGGCCTGCGGTTTGGAAACGCCAGGGGCGTCTTCCGAGGATGCAGGACCTGGATTACGTGAAGTAGCCCTCGTCGCAGAGCTACCCGAGTTCGCACTGCCATCGGGGGGGCCCCCGACGTGACTTTCGACCTGGAGAGTTCCAGACTTCGTCATACGGGCTGGGGCGCTTGAGCTGCCACCAGGTAACGTGGCTGAGCCGACGTCACCACCCTGTACCGTGTCGACAGTAGCCGTAGCAGGACCCGTGCCTGTGGCGTCGCCTGCCGTGCCACTCGATGAGACTTTTGTGTCTAAGGAAGCGCTGGTTTCCTCCGACATGTGAGTGAGAAAGTGGATTGGAATATGACCGCCCGTTGGGCGAGCCAAGTTCAAATTTCTGAGTCTGAGAGAAGAATCAGACTGGGGAACAGAGCGCCAGAGACTCTGAAAGCCAGGCAAATTGCAAAGGGTTGCTGCTACACTACGCTCGGAAAAACGTTCATCAGGATGTCTGATGGACCTGGCCATGATACACAGCTTGGAGAAAGTTCCGCACTGACGGATCGTGACCAGGAGGGGCGGTTGACATGATGCTATTTCCGATTTTCGAGCGACAGGTGGATATTACGTTACGATGTGATGGTTATAATATGGGCTATGAGAAAGGGGAGCTTGGGACACGGCTGCACCCGTGCGACATCTGTGGAAGATTTTAGACGAACCTTCGCCTGACTGTAAAGGGGCCCAATGGACCAGAAGTGTACTTTAGAGTGTGCACAACTCTGAAGATCAAATGCACTCTGTCTGGTCACCGGACTTTCCCCGACGATGAGTGCCTAATTCCTGGCGGAAAGTCTCTCAGAAGAACGTATCTCTGAAGAGACCTCATCCCGTTACCGTCCAGCGCGACGATGATGGTTCAAGGATCTATACTACTTACCCGCAGAGACCAAGTATCGCGCGCCGGACGCCGCGCACCCGCGCAACCCTCAAGAACTTCGTGTACGTTGAAGCATTGGCGCTCCGTACTATGATATTCCGTTCAAGACTTTGGTATTCCACACTATATGACCAAGACTCTGAAAACCAAAGTGATTTCAGACTCTGAAAACCCGGATACCAGACTCGGAAATCAACGAAGATTCAAGACCATACTGAAACCAAGTGAACCCAAGTTCAGATCACGCAATCAAGTGATGACAGACCTGCACATCCCCAGTGATGACGTCTCTACCCATCAGCTCATCGGGATCTGCTACACCGACTATACTGAAACCAAGTTTAAGTCACGCAATCAAGTGATGACGGACCTGCACATCCCCCAAGATGACGTCTCTACCTGTCTACTCATCAAGATCGGCTATACTGACTGTATACTGAGACCAAGTCAAGATGTCTGCTACATACAAGAACCAAGTGTGCCTGAGATTTGAAGACTGAATGTATGAAGAACGCCAAGGACGACAAGAAGAAGAGAGTTACCAGAGATATATGAGAGTTATGAGAAAGATAAAACGATAAACAGAGTTCAATTTGCTTGCTACTGCACAAGTCCGCTTGAGAGGTATCCGAGCCACTGCGTCGAGGACGTACGCCGTGTGATCTCCACCAAATTAAGTCCCCTTAGGTGGAGATCAGGTAACGTAGAGACCTGAGAGGACCCGCCTATTCCATATCCTAGTTGGGTCGTTTGGTTTGTCTCTAGCGGTAGCCCATTTCATATTGCTCGTTTGGACAGGCTCTGGAAACTAGACAGTCGTTTCCAGGGTGCAAGGTAGACTGTTATATATAACTGATTGTATTGGTTTATATTTCCCTCTATATTAGAGGGTGGTGCGCGAACGTGACAGGGATACCAGACAGACCAGGTGTCTGGTAACGAGTCCCTAGTTGACCTGGAGTATTAGCCCACCGTTCAAGGGCCCAGAAAGAATAAGAACGGCTGAATATTTGTATATTCCTGAACTCTGTATATTTGTTGGTTTATCTCTGAAAGTCAAGTATCTCGGTTCTGGATTTGTGATATTCAGATACCGGTATCAGACTCTCTCTCTGGTATTAACCTCTTCCGACCACCAATTTTCTGGTAGCCTACTTGGTTTCCAGAAACTCCGACTCCCGAACGCTCCTGGAAGGACTTCCTGAATTCCGACACCAGACTCCAAGGGAACACAACTTCTCTTCACTTTGAACTTTAGACTCCGGCGAGGGTCATATTCCCAAGACAACGAACCTACAGGGATACAACAAGGTAACACACGCCCACCTACGTTGTACGGCTCTGAAATACTTTCAGTAGCCATATAACCGGGTTCACTATACGCCACCTGCTCCGCGATCAAAGTTTCACCGACTTCGCGACAAATTCCACCGTCAACTCAAGCACGAAGCTCGCACCATTTGAAGCCGACCTAGGCTACGTACCATTGAACCCATTGTAATTAGCTGCAGAACTGCTCGAGGCAGTACCCGTGAGTCGGCGTGGTACCTGTTTTCATGAACGACAAGCAGCAATCCTCCTGCGCTGTCGAGAAGCATTAGCAGAGAGCCAAGAACGGATGCGTGACCTGTATGACCGAAATCGTGTTGAGCAAGTCTTCAATGTTGGCGATCGTGTGTATCTGTGCACGAAACACATGGACCCAAAACACACTGGACTACCCAATTCGACCAAGTTCGGGCCGAAGTAGGTGGGTCCATACACGGTGGTACGTAAGGTTCATAACCACGCCTACGAGCTCAACATCCAAGCCGGCAATAAGCTTCTGTCGCGAAGTCGGTGAAACTTTGATCGCGGAGCAGATGGCGTATAGTGAACCCGGTTATATGACTACTGAAAGGATCTCAGAGTCGTACAACGTAGGTGGGCGTGTGTTACCTTGTTGTATCCCTGTAGGTTCGTTGTCTTGGGAATATGACCCTCGCCGGAGTCTAGAGTTTAAAATGAAGAGAAGTTGTGTTCCCTTGAAGTCTGGTGTCGGAATTCAGGAAGTCCTTCCAGGAGCGTTCGGGAGTCGGAGTTTCCGGAAACCAAGTAGGTTACCAGAGAGTTGGTGGTCGGAAGAGGTTAATACCAGAGAGAAAGTCTGATACCGGTGTCTGAATATCACAAATCCAGCACCGAGATACTTGACTTTCAGAGATAAACCAACAAATATACAGAGTTCAGGAATATACAAATATTCAGCCGTTCTTATTCTTTCTGGGCCCTTGAACGGTGGGCTAATACTCCAGGTCAACTAGGGACTCGTTACCAGACACCTGGTCTGTCTGGTATCCCTGTCACGTTCGCGCACCACCCTCTAATATAGAGGGAAATATAAACCAATACAATCAGTTATATATAACAGTCTACCTTGCACCCTGGAAACGACTGTCTAGTTTCCAGAGCCTGTCCAAACGAGCAATATGAAATGGGCTACCGCTAGAGACAAACCAAACGACCCAACTAGGATATGGAATAGGCGGGTCCTCTCAGGTCTCTACGTTACCTGATCTCCACCTAAGGGGACTTAATTGGTGGAGATCACACGGCGTACGTCCTCGACGCAGTGGCTCGGATACCTCTCAAGCGGACTTGTGCAGTAGCAAGCAAATTGAACTCTGTTTATCGTTTTATCTTTCTCATAACTCTCATATATCTCTGGTAACTCTCTTCTTCTTGTCGTCCTTGGCGTTCTTCATACATTCAGTCTTCAAATCTCAGGCACACTTGGTTCTTGTATGTATCAGGCATCTTGACTTAGTCTCAGTATACAGTCAGTATAGCCGATCTTGATGAGTGGACAGGTAGAGACGTCATCTTGGGGGATGTGCAGGTCCGTCATCACTTGATTGCGTGACTTAAACTTGGTTTCAGTATAGTCGGTGTAGCAGATCCCGATGAGCTGATGGGTAGAGACGTCATCACTGGGGATGTGCAGGTCTGTCATCACTTGATTGCGTGACCTGAATGTGGGTTCACTTGGTTTCAGTATGGTCTTGAATCTTCGTTGACTTCCGAGTCTGGTATCCGGGTTTTCAGAGTCTGAAATCAGTTTGGTCTTCAGAGTCTTGGTCATAGAGTGTGGAATACCAAAGTCTTGAACGGAATATCATAGTACGGAGCGCCAATGCTTCAACATACACGAAGTTCTTGAGGGTTGCGCGGGTGCGCGGCGTCCGGCGCGCGATACTTGGTCTCTGCGGGTAAGTAGTATAGATCCTTGAACCATCATCGTCGCGCTGGACGGTAACGGGATGAGGTCTCTTCAGAGATACGTTCTTCTGAGAGACTTTCCGCCAGGAATTAGGCACTCATCGTCGGGGAAAGTCCGGTGACCAGACAGAGTGCATTTGATCTTCAGAGTTGTGCACACTCTAAAGTACACTTCTGGTCCATTGGGCCCCTTTACAGTCAGGCGAAGGTTCGACTAAAATCTTCCACAGATGTCGCACGGGTGCAGCCGTGTCCCAAGCTCCCCTTTCTCATAGCCCATATTATAACCAATCACATCATGACGTAATATCCACCTGTCGCTCGAAAATCGGAAATAGCATCATGTCACTTCATCCTGTGTTCAACACGGGTTCTCTCAAGCCCTACAAGGAGCCTTCGCGGCTGTCGAAACCAAATAATGTCATACTGGCCGACGGAAGTGTCGGACAACTTGTTCAACGTCTTCTCGGCAAGCGGCATCACAAAAAGAAAACTCAATTCCTTGTGGAGTGGGTGGGTGAAGAGAAGCCACCTGGGTTCCCGTTGAAGACTTGGGCCAAGTACCCGATCTGGAAGCAGCTTTCGAAAGCCAGCGACGATCCAAGAGACGGAGAAGAACTCGGAAGAACTAAAGGGGGCTCAAGGCCAACATGAATTGTCTTACATGCACTTGCTAGTTGCTGCTGAGTTTGGCCTTCTTGACAACTTTCTTTTTCGGCTTCTTCGAGCGCTTGGGCTTGGGTTTGGGTACCGCAACAGGGTACAGAGCGTACACCTTGGTAATCCACTCCAAATGACTCAAAGGCTCCGGTTTACAAGGAGAATCCTTACCTTCTTGGTAGTCATCGGAAACCTCTACAGGATCTTCAGGACCGTGAAGGACCAGCGCGAAGCTGTTTTCCACGAGATCTTTGGCAGCATGAACGATGTAGTACCCTTGGGGTAGATGACGAACATCTCGGTCTAAGTCTTGGAAAGAGGTTACAGAAATCTTCAAGCACTTCTTGAACAACTCCACATAGGCCAGGCGAACGCCGTCAGAACGCACGAAATTGAAGAACGCGTCGATGTCCTTCGCCAGTACACCTTTTGGGAACTCATTACCTTGCGCGCGGCAGAAGCGTTCCCAGTGGTCACCGCTCACCAAGCCGGGACATCCGAGCCCATAGCAAGCCGCTTGGAAAGCATACAAGAAGCACAAATTCTTCTCGTTGGCGCCCGCACCGCGGAAATTACTCCCATAGAACGATTTGAAGGAGAGGTCGGACCCAGAAGCCTTCCACGCATTGACTTGGTTGATACGCCAAGGTACTTCACGAAGATTTTCCGGCCGCTCCCAACTCAGTTGACAAGGTCGACAGTTCCACTCGACCAGGTAAGCCACATGCGGGGGCGTACTAATACGATCAATGAGTTTGCGGATAGAGTAGACCGCATCCGGATCGATGGGAGCCTCGGGGTTGTAAGTGTTCTTCCAGTTAGCCGACGGATGTCGTGTTGGAGCGTCCGGAAGCGATGGTCGCTCGGGGATATTTTCAGCAGCCCTGAGTAAGCTGGCCGCAGAGTACGGATCGTTTGGATCTTCATACTCATCGAGATCGTCATCATCGCTTTCCTCGGCAGCCCGCGCTGGAGCAGCAACACCAGACGACCGCACAGAAGTCGACGTAGCAGCGGGTGTCACTAGCGAGGTAGGAGATGATGAAGCATCCCGCGGTGATGGAGCTACGAGAGGCGACGGAGCCACAGGGGACGAAATAACATCAGCAAAGAAAAGACACGGGTACTTCAGATAGCGGCGAGTCGTTGGTTAGCGCGCGTAAAGCATCGGCAACGGCAGAGGTCGTCGAGGATTCTTCAACGGGTGGCATCGAAGTAGGTGTGGGCTACGGAGTGTCGAGCTCCAGAGGAAGCTCTGAACCGGGCGGCAGGAAGGATGTGATCTCACCCAGCGTGAGGTCACCGAAGTCAACGTCAACGGAAGTTGCAGGAGGCACAGCCGCGGAAGGAGGGGTCACGGTGGGACTCATGTCGTCCGTAGTAGCTAACAGGTCTGGCGCAAGATCGAAGTCAGGTTCAGCCACCACTTGGAGTGGTAGCACAGACAAACTTTGGGTGGCAATTTGCTGGACCATGGTATCAACCGGAGGAAGCCTCGTAGCTGGACCGGCACGTCCCATGCTAGGCGTTGCTTCGCTTGGCATTGGCCAAAGCAACCGTCAAAACCTTAACACTTAGCACCAGTCCAAAAGGCAACCTGCCGGGAACCACTTGTGGTTTACCCGAGCAGTTTCCCGAATGTCAGCTGGGACGACCGGATGCTATTCCTGGAAGATGGGTGAGTGTATCAAGATTGGTTAATATTATAATCAATAGGAGGTAGTCTAGTTCTACCTAGAATTAGTATAGTATAGTAACATTGTATTAATTAGAGAAAGCAGATGTAGGGCAGCTGTGGAAGCTTCTAGAAGCTTCTATCTGCCTGAACTGCGGGGGCTCACGTTTGCTTTTGGCGCCCTCCCCCAAAGACTCGCTTCCACAATTGAAACATCATCCATACAATCATGGTAATATTGGTCAAAGATAATTAAATGCCACAGGGATCAGCAACCATGGATGTAGACAAACGATACGTCTCAGATGTCGCTTCAACATGTAAACCCCTCTACATCAATACCCGAAACACAGAACGATTTTCACAGGTAGATACAAAGGCAAATTCGAGGTTCGCAGAATTGTCGTTTGGGGGCTTTTTTGGATGTCATCGAACGACATTCGCGTCACATATGCAAAGGAACGACATTCTCGCTACATGTTTAATGCTATGTCATGGAACGACATTCCCGCTACACCTCAGCACTACTACCTTGATCCTATGAACCTGTGCAACCGCGTTCTGGATGGTTTGTGATTGAAGAGTTTTTTTGATAATCTTTAGTGTAGTTATGTTATCGCCAATTCGTCGAAACGAATAATACATTGCTGATGGGTTTAACTAACACACTTGCGTTCCGTTGGTTGTATTTCAAATACACCGATGGTTGCACAGTGGGTGCTATGGATAATGCAGCTACACATGAAGTTAACATGTCCAGTGTTCACGTTGCAACACGTTCAAACGTGTGAAGCGAAGTCGCTTTTTTACCAATGCGTGGGAACGTTTTTATGCGCTGCTTCGTAAAAACTTGCGGATTCATGACCGAATGCTTGGGTAACCTATTACAGTCATCAAGGACGACCAGATCCCGCTCCACAAGCAACTAGCTCATATGACAATGAAATGGACCAGGGTAAGTATACACGGTAGACTCTCTGGCAAGCGTCGTGGCGGTCATCAAGACTTAAACTGACAATAATGCGCTCCGTAACGCGGATATGAAGACAGCGGACTGTTTTTTATTGAACATACTCACGAATACCGTAATCATCGCAGGTGCTGATTGGTGGTTGAATCGCGTGATCTTCACTGTGCTGCTTCTTGGCCTGTTCACTTAATACGAATATAATAGCAATTCCTCTTTATTATTGATGTTAATAATTGCATTATCTACCGATACTAATACATTCTTCGGATCCCCTAATAAGTCATGACGGCCTAATCTGTAATCCCTACACCACACCATACTTACCCCTGCTGTAGAAATTATAATTCTGCTGTATACTGGTAACTTTCCCCCATAGATCCTTAACGGTGACGACGGTGCTACCAGGGCTGCCGAATACTGCACTATTATCTATTGCTAGCATCTACCGAGAATAGATGTAACGGGGTTACATGAAAGGGGTACCCCAGAAAGGGTACCGCCTTTAGAAGTCGATATACTTCTGTGAGTATTTGTTTTAATACTCTGATGGAGTTGTGTGAGCCACACTGTGGTGTGGGCCACACTACTGCCACGTAGGTTCGGTGGCTGAGGGCCAACCAATAGTTTTAAACCTACCTTTTATATGCATAATTAGCTTAAAGTATAGTTAATTAGGAGTTTGTATTACAGGCCAAATGAACCTAATTAACTATAAATAAATCAGTCTAAAATCTACTCTAAACTGGCTATTAAGTCCCCCCGGACCAGGGACTAGTGAACTGCTGTTCACTTAGAGTTTGTATACTCTTAATAGCACGCTTCCTCACGCAAGGTGCTCGTGTGACCCCGTCACAATAGATAATTGAACACCCCGTCAAGCAAGTATACAATAGGACATTGGAATATCTATCACACACAAATAGATTATTGATGCAATGTCATGATTGATCACAGACAAATAGATTATTGGTGCAATGTCATTGTATTGATGGGTTAAATACCTATGTATTGATGGGTTAAATACCTATCACTTACTCTGCGCTCTCAACTGTGCGAGCATCCCAGTAATCAGCGTTCTGGTGAAGCAATAGCAACATTCCCAGCGTGTACGGCTGTAACGAGCGGCGCTGCTGCCCAAACGTGGTTCGAGCGACACTAAAACTTGCTCGACCCACGTTGGATTTAGGCGGAATGGACGTCAACTGCTCGTAACAAGGTTACCGTTCTTCTAGACGCTGGCGCTTGTGCACCGCTCCACGAAGGAGACGCTGGCCTTTTCGTCTTTCTCTTCTTGTTCACCTTCGTCTGCTGAGAGAGTCACAAGCAAAGGCTCTAGCGCCGCCTTCTCCGTTCGTGTCAGCCGCTTGGCTTGCCCTTTGAGCACCCGCACGCAGCCTGACTCGAAACCGGGGCTATGGACGATGTCAGCCTTAGGCGCTTTAATAAAATATAAAATAAATTCATATTAGTAAGTAAATCAACAAGTTCAAATAGACTTAAACGCACCGAGATAGCGGGTATATGAGGGCTTCGCCGCAATGAGACCGTCGAACCAGATGCGGACGTCGAGGAGGTTTGCATCGGCCTCTTGGAGTGCCTTTGACACGGACTGGACGTCCTTCAGCTCGCCGAGCAGGTCACGGAGCCGCCGCTTGGACGCTGCCGGTGGAAGCACCTCGGCCAGCTCCTCGTCCTCCGTGTCAATAAATGGGAGAAGCTAGAAATATCGGTTGAGTAGGGTGGTCTTGCAGGAGTGCGGTAGGCTAGATAGAATCAAAAGTGAGGCGGCTAGACTCGAGTCTCGGGTTTGGAGGATGGTTGGTTGCAGTAGTCTCCAGTACATTATTGAAGATGTTCTCTGGATATTTATTATCCAGAGTTTTAGGTGGGATCGCAGACCGTCTGGAAACTTGTATAAATACATAGATCAGTACATATCGTAATTTAACAAAACTTCACTCTCTATTACAAAGAGTCACAAACGGTCGGGAAATCGAATACCTGTCCTCATTTTTATCACAACCAGGTGAATGTTGACCCATCCGGACACTAACAACCTTCGTACGACCTAACAATAAGTAACATTCGTGCAGCATTCACGTAACATCAACGGGACCTGATGTGGTGAAGGAATGGCGATTGGCTCGATGATTCAGTGCACGAAAAACGTAACAAGCCATTTCAAGCTAGCGAATGGCTCTATTGGGACTGTTGTTGCAATCACGCTAGCTAAAAATGATGATATTCTAGTGCGTGTCGTTGATGGAATTGAAGAGCACCAACAATTTGTACATCCGGATTTTGTGTTCGTCAAGCTTAAGGATTATTCAGATTGCTCCTTTCACCCAGTGTCTGCCAACGATACGAGAGAGGAATCAGCGTGAAATTGCCAGATCGACAGTTCTCTGTATGCATACGTCAAGTGCCGTTGGTACATGCATACTCTCTCACTACGGAAAGATGCCAAGGTTTGACTGTTGACAGAATGATACTTGCTCCACTTCGACATCCAACACGAAGTTCACCACAACGATCATCATTTTATGTTGCGGTGACGCGGGTCAAAACTTTACGTCAGCTTTATCTCACGACGCCCCTTACAAAGCAGTTTCTGGAGTACTTAATTCCAAGTCAAGATGCACTTCGAGAGAGATTGAGACTGCAGGCCTGATGGATTTATAACGCTGGCACCAAAAATCTGTCTCTAAGTATTTCAATTGCTAAATTTCTAATGCATGTTATATAAGGCTTCATGGAGGATGTTTTGCTAACAAATTTGTTCTGTAAAACAGGTCGGTATAAATATCCAGAGCTTCTCCGGGCAACGCACGGCATTAGTTTATACTTAATCGAAAGATAACTGGTACTAACCGTTAAGGACCGCTCAATAAATTATTGGAGTACGTCTATTGCAATAATTTCAGCACCAATATATTTTTCGGCAGCGGTCGCAGGACAACCCCGATAATTCCGGTCGTGCCCCCCAAGTTCGATATTCAGCTACAACTTACAGTGCATACCAGTACAGCAAGTACCTTGTCTGCCTTTGAAGAATGTAGCACCGATGGCGACAGAGTAAACTGCCAAGAGCATGGGCAGTGTATTTTGCAAGATGGAGCAATGGACAATGTGACAATACTGTGTTAGACATGCAAAGCCAGCTTCACGCTGATGCGCGGCTAAGTTGTGATGTTTCATGTACCCGAACAACTTCGCGCAGGTATCGGTCTTCGCCTTTCTGTATTGCCGACTGAAAAATTACTGGTGGAGTTACTCCTAGTGTGTACATGAGTGAGGTCCTCCCCAGGTCTCTTTATGAGTTTACCTACATATCGGGGACTAGTGATTGCATCGTTGAAAGTGTCGGATTCATCCTTCTCGGGTGATTTCTGGGTGGTTCTTCACACCGACGACTTGTCGTCGAGTATTGTTCCGTAAGTCGCTGTAACTTCGTATACCTCGGCTCGGCGGAAGGTAATTGACAGCGTTGGCACCAGCTCATTTCGACTTGTGGCTGGACAATACGACTGGCTAGATTCTAATTTAGCGAGTACATTGCTCACAGTTCAATCCTCTTTCCGAGCTATATTTTCCTGGATATTTGGCAGCTCAGCCGGAATTGCGGTGTTCCCGTTTGCTTTGATTTTACTAGTCATTGCTCTCTGCTTCTGCTCGTTTCGAGTTGCACGTGCATCAGAAAACCATGATAAAGTGCTTGACCGCCTCTATCCACCTCAAATTGAAATATTTGCTCTATATCCAATCAGCGGCAGAATCGATGGCGGACTCTATATTCTTGAAAGCCTGCAAAGAAGAGGTAGTGGTGCGGTTGTTATGGATATCCATCTTGCCAGTACTGGGACAAATGTGGAAACACTGATTGGAATGACAAATACTGAAAACAATGAACAAGAATCAGCTGCACTGGTCCACAGGGTCTTTCGTTCATTTTCATTAGTAAAAGACCGGATTGATTCAGTTGGCTACACTCATCATTCTGCCAAAATGTTCCTTCGGAGTCAGTCATCCAGTGTACGGGCGGCCATTGAAAGTGCTGTATTCCTTCTTGTACATTTCAGAATATTTGTTGACCAATTCGTCTGCGTAGTTGCCGTAGATACCATGGAATGGCAACTTTTGTTTGACCATACCTGCTGTTTTGCCTTTACTCAACCAGTGAGCCAGCTTGTCATCCATCGATTGTAGTTTACTGGCGCCCCTCTCTTCTTCGTTAGTGTACTCGACAGAATCTTCGTCCTCAATCCGCTGGTGCGACCGCAGAAACCTCTTTGCTTTACCGACACCGATCGAATTGGCCTGCGTAACTGCCTCAACAGAAGTGAGTGTAGACTGTTTCGCAAAGGCGACATCAGGAGTCGCCAGGAAAAGAGTAGCCGCAACGAGCAGAAGGTAGTTGAAACGCATGACTGGACTTGGATGGATGCTCGAGAGAGGAAGTTGTGAAGTGAGCTTTCAAATTTAACGGCGTGTCGACTCGGAGTTTGCGCCACAGATCAGACCTTGTTTCAGTGATGATTACTCAATTGTGAAGCTTGGTAGGCGAAGCACAGCCCATGATTGCTGTAAAAGGAATCAGTGAGCAAGAAAAGTCAAACAACTCTTCGAGATGGGTATCGTTGCGTTGTGATTACAGTTCTAAACGATTAGCAATGTTGACACCAGCCACATTCTACAATGTAGCACAGAGTAAATTTATTGGTTGCTGTTACTCGCATATAAGGTTCCATTATGTAGTTATAGTAGAGTAAACATCGGTCACTGGACCGTTGAGAGTGGATGGGGAATGTCGACACGTGTAACGGGTCTTGGGAGGTTGTACGAAGACGAAGGCTGTAATAATGAGTGGTGCAAATACCCGGAGACGGTAACGAGGTAGGAGAAGTCGAACGGTCGTTAAAGCAGCAGAGAGAAGAGGGTCAGTCAGAAATAAGAGCTGAAAGGCAGGAGCGGGCGACCTAGTACCGAGATCGTTCGTAAAGAGCCGTCAGAATATACGTAGTGCTTGCCAAGTTGGCTGGTATAGCTGGGAGTCACTGTCACAGTTGGGAAGTGGGTCTGAAGAAGAAGCCAGGCACACTAAGAACGACCTGAAGACGGAGCCAGGCGTGAGACGTAGGCCAACGCGACAGTGAGTCGCCCGGAGATCAGCCTGACAGTCTTATCCTAGTGGGAGAAAGCTTACTGTAGTTTCTATCTGTACGTGCCCTCCCGACGTATTCGGACACCACTTTTTGCCGCCGACTAGTAACTCCGATCCTATAATGTGACTACGCGACCAAGTAATACATTACATTGTGGTATCAGTGATATCGCGAAAAGTACTGTACGAAAATATGTTGAAGTATTTTATTCTGCCATCAATGAAGATGAACGTCTTCATGCAGGCAATCACTATTATGTTCTGCGCATGTCGATAATTGTGTTGTGAGTAAACTGGTGATTATACCTAGTCATCATCACATGTATTGCCAGCGAGGGCCTGTACTTTCCTGATTCACAGACATTTCTAAACGTTTTAGACTGCTCTATAATATGAAGGTTTCTAAGAACACAAACTTAAGAGACTTCAAGAGTATATCGACGTACAGCGCTAGATAAGAAAAAATAGCCGATTTTGCTTCGTCTGCTTGAAGCATAGACAACATTCAAACGACACACTGGTAGGACGGAACGAACGACCCAATATAAATACAAACAACCACAGACGCTCTTGTTAAGGGACTTAAGAGACTCAATATTACTTTATCTCAACACCTCCTGGTCATATGATGCTGATGAATGTTGTGACATCTTGAAATGGCCACTGTTGGCTCTCAAAGATATAGCCGTATATAATAATACTAGAGGCAATGCTTTAGGCTGGGAGGACAGAGAATGCAACTAATAGAAGCTTTAAAAGTGGTGAGGAAATTTGTGTTCTCAGCTTCAACCCAAAAGACATTGGAACACATAGTCTGCGTAAAGGCAGCACTCGGAAAGTAAATGATCCCACTCCCGATTTTGACCCATACGCAGGTAATTTGCGTTGTGCGAGTCTGAATATGGTGATACGGTATCACTGATACCCTCTTGTGACCCAAATCTGCTGAAGTAAAACGCTCATTGTTTTGTAAACACTTCATATTGCGAAAAGTTTAGGGGCACTTCCTAATCGGACACCTCGCATATTCTGCGAGTTGGAAGCCGCTACCACTGGTAGAGTCCACTGCATTACAACTACAGCAGATTGCATAGACTAATTTTGAGCATTGACTAATTTTGAACTTCTAAATTAGTCTAAGATTTATACTGTTTGATGATTTCCTGTAGATGAGGGAAGAGTTGACTTGTAACTAGACTCCATCTTTATTCAAAGATTAGCTGCAGCGCATCACAGTATTGCGAGCGCAGTAGGCATCACTCTTACCTTGCTTCTGATTCACTTCTCTAACAGCAGCAGCTGCTAATTGGAGGAAGAAGCCAAACCACGTCGCCAATTTGGCCCATTTTCAAGACTAATTTTGAAAATTTAGCTCAGACAAATTGTGAATACACCATAAATAAGTCTGACATAGGCTAATTTTGAGCTCAAATTAATACTAGTAGCAGAATTGGAGACACATTTCAAGCGACACTCTGACCACCAAATCTACACACTTTTATGTAATAGTAGCCTCAGTCTGTGGACTATCGACTCAGGCAACATTTGCGAATTAAAGATATGGGGGGCCCCCGCGCAATAAGATTGGTTAGGCTGTTCAGCCAGCTAAAGCTATCCTCCCAGTAAAATGGGGATTCTAGGTTCTTTTCATGCCGAAACTATCTCCATAAATAGTGCTGGTCTCTCATCACTTCATATAGCTGCTGAAACTTGTGATGGAACAGTTCCATTAGAACGCTTACCGAGTTGACCGCCAGTAACCTAATTATCGGATGATTTGCCGGGTCCACCATGTGGTCCCGCTAGGAGGTTTGGTAAATAGCTACAAACCTACAACATAGAGAAAAGTCAACTCTTCTGAAAAACAGTTGGCCCTTCGCAGGTGAATCATTTTCACGCGAACAACATTGCAACCCGTGAAAGGGTAATTCGTTTGGAAATATAGTACCTCATTCACCGATGTACCCAATCCATCGCGTGCTTTCATACAAGGATCAAGTCAAAACACCTAGCCAGTACACTCGTGGCAATACGACGACGTATTTCGCCTAAGCGTTGCCACTAACTTAGCCACAACGCTAAAGCGGTGCTAACCAACTATCATGTTTTGTTCACTCCTCTACGAGAGCAAAGTGGAGAATGTTATTGCCAAGCCAGCACAATCTCATCCACATGCAGCTAGGACTATCATAAAAAAGTTCTCTGGATTTTAGATCCAGAGTATTTCGGAGAAGGCAACTCGAACCCAAACTAACTTTGATACTTGATGGAACCCAATTCTCCGGAACCCAAAGTAACATTCTCCATACTAACTCAGTTCTCAAAACCTCTATACTTAGACTGACCTGTTATAAACGACTCTCGGATCGTCGACCTCGGCCAAAAGCGAGCTATTCCCTCCTTGTCTCAATGAGAACTTACAGCGGCGTTGGAAATCCGACTGTGGCCAAGTAAATTTACCTTCGATACCATATACCCTGATGTCAGTTTGAAAAAATTGTGAATGTTGCCTGTGTCGGCTAGGGTCAACATCACGAATGTCATCCTATGCTATAGCATATTTCGTACTCCAGGCTCGAGCTTCAAACGACATTCAAACAATCAGGCAAAGCAGATCGCCATGCAATTGCCTGTGTCGTGCTGGGTCGCCTCGGGCACGCTTCTGAAGCCTAACTACCATTCCGCGGTGGTGGACGGACGAACCCCATGTCGTCCTAAGTGTAAATATTATGGCATCACTGTTGCAGCTGGTACACAGATCGTGAACAGGAACAACGTGCTGCCGATCACGAACGGCGCCCCGACAAAATGCAGTACCGTTCCAAGGTGTTTGCTACAGCTGTCATAATCAGCATTTGACCTCCGCAGCGGAGATCTGTCAGGGGACGGCGCGTAGCGCGGAGGGCTTAGCCCTGGAAGGAGGTACTATCGATTTTGCGGAGGCAGAAGCCCGACCCCGAGGAGCACAGCGATGAGGGTCACCGCAGGCGGAATATCACCTTTGGTGCATCAGTCATTGCATGTGGCTCACGGTTTGTGATCATATGAAAGCTTTGTTGTGGTTAGTGATTAATAGTTGAGGTAGTGTGATAAACTCTTTGGTAACATTTAGAATCTTGTGTGTCCGAGTATGAAAATCCAGAGCTTCCCCGGGCAACGCACGGCATTAGTCTAGCACAGGAGAAATACCGTGCCAAGAAGCGTAGACGCCGTTCAGCGGAATTGGGGACCTGGGAAGGCGATGCCAGCGAAGACGCTTTGACACAACTTAGCCAGGCATTCTAAAGAGGACTTTGTCTTCGGTATTTTTGTTGATGCCTACCATAATCGCTAAAAGCATTGTATTTCTTTTGTCGTTATGTTTGTTTCGAACAAGTTGCCTATTAGCGATTAAATAGGCTTTTCATGAATTGCCGTTTCGTTCGCCGAACAGCAATTCTCCCATGTGTTATCTATCGGTTTGCACAGATTCTTACTAGTTCGGTAGCGATGGGATAATTAACTAGTTGGCATCTAACTAGCCAAGTGACCTATTGGAACTTGCTCTCCATAGTGGAAATTGAAGCGTGAGTTCTGAGCATAAGTGGGACTAGCCTGGACAACCTCTTGTGTTCACTAATGTCCGTAAACATCGGTGTCATTACCGCTCTGTAAACACTTAACGAACTACTGCTACGACTTTCAAGAAGCAGGAATAAGACAGTTGAGGGCAGTCGCCTAGATACAACAAATGTTACCAGAAACAGTAGAGAAGGGAGTGCTATTGACCCAATGTCTCGACAGCTTTACTAAACTACCTGAACATCAACCGAGGGAATCAGTTGCAGCCATGGGACTAGCAAGACAATCGCCATTGGTAGCGATTATTAAAACAAAATTAGGGTTTTAATGAGGATGCCGTAGGTATAAGCAAATAAATCTTTACTACTACTTCTACTACTAAACACTTAACGAACTAGTGTATGGACTACAGATCATTAGCTTAAACACTCCGTTAAAAGACAACAAGTTGGAATCACATAATTTTGCTTCCGATTGCTGCTAGAATCAAAACTTTTGGAAATGGCAACGCACGACCACGCATTCTACTACAACAGGCCTCCTAGCCCAGTTTCTGCTTAGTGGTTGTTCTGTCACGATCAGGATGGAGTCGATAGTGCTGTCGCGGCTGGCTGCCAATGCGCAATTGGGGCGCTATCTTTAGTATGGACTTTCTGATGATGACTACACTCATCAACACGCACCGCATCCGTAATCAGTAATATGCCGTACTCTGTACATAATTTTCAGGTACAGTAATCTGCGTGAATACCGAACGTCTGATATAAAATTAATATAAAAGACACTTACCGAGTTGATCTCCACTAACTTAATCATGGGATGATTGAAAGTTGTGCGTCGAACGAAGGGAAGCTATGAAATTTTGAGTTCATCTAGGTTTAGCACCCGGGGGCCCGCCAAGAAACGGGGATAAGTTGCTCGACAGGATTGTCAGACAGTAATGATTCCAAAAACGGCGCATGTGACGGGGTCACACGAGCACCTTGCTTGAGGAAGCGTGCTATTAAGAGTATACAAACTCTAAGTGAACGGCAGTTCACTAGTCCCTGGTCTGGGGGGACTTAATAGCCAGTTTAGCGTAAGTTTTAGACTGATTTATTTATAGTTAATTAGGTCCATTTGGCCTGTAATACAAACTCCTAATTAACTATAATCTTTTCCTAATATGCATATAAAGGTAGGTCAAATACTATTGGTTGGCCCTCAGCCACCTAGACCCACGTGGCAGTAGTGTGGTCCACACCACCCACAACAGAGTATCTAAAACGAATACTCACAGAAGTATATCAACTTCTAAAGGCGGTACCCTTTCTGGGGTACCCCTTCATGTAACCCCGTTACATCCTCCCCCACTTAGGTTGGATTTTCACCCAATCGAAATGAGGCAAATGTGAACCCTTCACATTTCACTCGAAGAGTCGAAACTCTTCGACGGGCCGCCGAGCTCTTGCGCTACGGTTCCCTGCTCTCACAGAGCTTCAGGCACGTTGCCATTACGTCCCCAAGGTCTCCACATCGACCTCAGAGCATGCCCCAAAGGGGAAGCTCAAGTGGCGCCTCTGCGCCCTTAAAGACAAAGGCTGCGAAGTCCAAGTCAAAGACGGCTAAGCCTCGCGGCAAAGCCAAGACATCATTTGATGTCATTGCGAAAGCAAACAAGGTGCAAGATGCACCTGACGTGGCAGCGAGCACTAGCTCGCTCCACAGACGATCTCCGTCGTCATCACCGGACCACTGCGAGGACCCAAGGCCCATCCGCAGGTCCATGAGCAAGTCTCAAGTCAGCTTGACTGACGATACCCTTGTCGTTTGCCCTGGCGACGAGGGTAAGGACTAAAACACTGAGTCCAAGTCCGCGATTAACAATCCGGACACAGGCACCACAGCTGGTGGTGCCGATGACGTCCACGGCAACGTGGACGCCAAGGAGGCTTTACCTCCTAAGAACTTAACATTGGCAAAAGGCAAACGACGTGCCCAGGTTACCAACACGGCTAACCATGCCAATGAGGCCAGCGCCAGGAAGCGCAGCGCCTCTCAGTCGCTTCACATAAGCGACCAGGATCTTGATGAGGCATATAACGAAGAGCCTCTTGAGGTTGTGAACAACCTCGATGAGCAGCAAGAAGAACTGCTTGCTGCTCGACTAGCTAGACAGCCAGTCCATCGTGAGCGTACTCACACTGAGCATTGGGTTCTTACCCATGCTCCAGGGTATTCCCCCCATGAGGGCCATGGCTCTCTGCTGTTCCGTGAGCAGCTCATGGGCCCACGTCCACTTGACAGGAGGTCATACCTCCATGGGTGCGTACGAGCGCCACCTGATTAAGGGCGTGTCTCTATTCATCGAGAACATAGAGGCCGCCAGGTGCGTGCTTCTTGCACCGCACCAAATTCCCTTAAAGGAATTTACTAGACTTCGGAAGAAGCCTGAGACCAAGGGAGGTCTCCACCCCGTGTGGGGATTCCCTTCGGTGCAGCCGGAGAATACCTCCTTCGTTGCACAGGTCACTGGGTCCCTCACAAGGGTTGCCCAGTCTAGGAGCTCCAAGCTGAAGCTCAGCTGGAATTCATATTGATCCAGCGGGACCTTCGGGTCCTGGTCCTGCAGAGTTTTTTCTGCAGGACGAAGTGCATCAATCCCGTGATCGAATATATGCGATCAAGATTGCACTTGACATTGGGCTTGGCGGTCTAGCCGCCGCCCAGTTTGGCAAATCAACTGCCCTGATGTCCTACGTCAGGACGTGGACACTCTCGGTCGCGAGACTCGGGAGCTCCACGGGCGGGTTAACCGCCGAGTCCCAGCTTCCGGCTTAATGGGACTCCGTCGGAGCCTTGATGCTCTTGCCAGTGAGGCGCACGGTCACGTGCCCTCTTATGGGCCGCAGTGGTATTCTTCCCACTCGGCTTATGGGTATAGCTCTTGACGGAGCTCATACCGTGTGACCCCAGCGTACTTTTTTTGTGAGCCGCATGGGTACCAGCCTGCATTCCATTTTGCAGGCTTTGACAACTCCTGTTGGTGTTGTCCGCGAGACTCAACCTCGATTTGAAGAGGGGAGCTCGCTCACTCTTGATCTTCTTTTGCCCTCTCAGGGCGAAGATCCTACGGACCATCGTACCGTTTAAGACGCCCCACGTAAGAC
Source organism: Phytophthora palmivora (assembly GCA_008079305.1). Taxonomy (NCBI): domain Eukaryota; phylum Oomycota; class Peronosporomycetes; order Peronosporales; family Peronosporaceae; genus Phytophthora; species Phytophthora palmivora. Next base: position 23,249 of record VOQZ01002116.1, read on the forward strand.
GTTGGGTGCGTCGCCATTGACTTCACGAGGTCAATGGTATAGGCAGCGCCGTGCCTGCCGAGGCCCCAACGGGCCCAATGAAGCGATGCGTCAGCTTGTTACTCCCAATGGAGCGAACCAACGTTAACGGTAGGTTCTCAGTGTTTAAGCGGACCAAGTCCCCAACCATAAACACGGATAAGTTTCCTCAACCATTCTTGTCTGAGTACTCCTCTGTCTGTTCTGGGTCGACGCCATTGCGTCTCTAGCCCGGCTGGTAGCATCAGCCTGTTGTCTATAAACGACGACAACTGTCTCAATAAAGACTCTGTCTCGATCTCCGAGACCTGGGAGGAAAAGGCTTTCCGAGCCTCTCCCCCACTTACGATGGAGGCCACGGTGCCTCCCCGCAAGGTTAGCGGCACCTGGGGGTGTCGTAACCCATTCAAGTAGAACGGGGTAAACCCCGTTGATGCGTGTACCGCATTGTTGAATGCAAACTCAACCATAGGAAGCTGGTCCGACCAGGACCGAGGTGCTTCCGCACAGATACTGCGCAGAGTATCTTCGAGCACGCGGTTGACGCGCTCCGTCTGACCATCCGTCTGCGGATGGTCCGCAGTTGACATTGTCAACTTAGTTCCCAACAATTGGAACAGGGTGTCCCGGAACTCCCCCGTGAAACACGGGTCTCTGTCCGAGACGATGGTCTCTGGTAGACCATGATAGCGAAACACGCTATCTAGGAACAGCTGTGCAGCTTGTTTCCCAGTGACCTTGTCACGTACCGGAGCAAGATGCACCATCTTGCTCAAACGGCAGACAAACACCAATAGGCCGGTGTTGCCCTTGTCATCGGCCGGTAGGCCGAAGACGAAGTCGAGACTCATCGACTTCCAGCAGTCCGCTGGTACTGGTAGGCTCTGCAGTGGAGCCGAGGCGTGGCCCGAAGGCTTCACCCTCTGACATGTTTCACATGTCTTGACATAGTGTGCCACCCACTTATACATGCGGGGCCACCAAAATGTCTGAGAGACCATTTGGTAGGTCTTCTCCCGGCCAAGATGGCCACTTATCGGCGCATCATGCGCCTCCAGAATTATGTCATACTTCAGATCCTCGTCGTTTGGAACGACAACCCGAGGAGGGTCGCTGGGGTCTACTCTGTAATGGAGTAACCCATCGGCCAGCTCATAACGATGGAGCTGCGCCCGCTGTCGAGGCGAAAGCCTGTCGACTTTGGCGTCCTTGCCATCGGACAAGAACTGCACCAGTGGTGTGTAGTTCTCGTCCCCTTGATACGCCAAGCGTATCCGATCGTATAGATCCGTCGTGACCCGACTGACATGAGCTAGCTCATAGTCAGGTCGACGCGACAATGCATCGGCAAGCACATTCAGCTTGCCCGGCTTGTATTCAACGCGGAAGTTGTATTCCGCGAAGAATGACAGCCACCTCGCCATCCGCTGCGACAGATGCGGCGAGTTGGTGGCAGTCCGCAAGGACGCGTGATCGGTATAGATCACAATGGGCCTCGTGCCCAAGAGATGAACTCTAAATTTGACAAGAGCGTACTTCATTGCAAGTAGCTCCTTGTCATGAACGGGATAGTTCCGTTCGGCAGCCTTCAGCTGCCTGGACTGGAAGGAGATGACACGTTCGTGTCCCTCATCGTCCTTCTGCAATAGCGCACAGCCTATTGCATAGTCAGAAGCGTCACAGACGACGCTAAATGACTTGTTCCCGTCCGGCAAGGCCAGGACTGGCGCTTGCTGTAAGCTCGCCTTGATGCTATCAAAAGCATCTTGGTGCTGTCGCTCCCAGACCCAGTCGGCATCTTTCTTTAAGAGATCCGACAAGGGTCGAGCAAGTTCAGCGTACCCTGCGCTGTACTTATGAAGATAGTTGACTAAGCCCAACCACTTCCGGAGGTCCTTCTGTGACCTCGGGGTCGGCCAAGCCGCTATGGCCTTGACCTTCCCTGGATCGGCGCGTACGCCGACCCTGCTGATAAAGCAGCCGAGGAATTTTATCTCCTCAGCTGCAAAGACGCACTTGTCGATGTTGGCATAGAGCTTATTAGCTCTCATGACCTCGAACACTCGACGGAGGTGCTTCAAATGCACCTCCATAGCCGTCTGGCCGCTTTCGGCACGGCTATGGACGAATATATCGTCAAAGTACGTCTGAGCGAACTGGTCTAAACAGTTGTGTGACCAAGCGATTGAACGTCGCTGGGGCATTCAATAGCCCCTGTGGCATCACTAGCCACTCCCAGAGCATCCCACTCGGGGTGCTCACTGCGGTGAGAGGAATGTCACTCTCCCGCATCAGGATCTGGTAGTATCCGTCTACCAGATCCAGGGCACTGTACAGCGTACAGCCCGACATGTTGTTTAGCTACACATCCTTTCGAGGGATCGGCGTCTGTGCCGGTACCGTAGCATTGTTCAGCTTGTTGTAAGCGTGAACCAGACGCCACTTCCCGTTCGGTTTCCGAACGCAGAAGGTCGGCGTCGAGTGCGGGGACTTCGACTCCCGCACCATGCCCGACTTCGCCTTCTCGGCGAAGAAGGCATCTATGACCTCGCACTGCTCGCGAGGTAGAGGCCACTGCCTCGTGACACAATATTTTGTGCCAGGCACGAGGTCAATCTCGTGCCGAACTCCCCGATCCGGTGGGAGTTGGGATGGTGGGTGCTTCGACACCACATCCGAGTACTCTTTCACAAGAGGATACACTGGATCCTCCGGGTTCTTGAGAATCTCAGAACCCAAGCGCGTTGCGTGCTGCTTCGTGAACCCCTCCAGGACGTCCTCGTCCATTACGGAGGAAGAGTTCAAATCTTCAGGAGAGGTCTCCGGCTTCAGGAGCACCATCTCCGCAATCTCTCCGGCCTTCAATTCGGCCAGGAAGTCCTTCATGGACAATTCCTCGAGGTTCAGCAGTGCTGACACCTCTGACAGTGCCTCCAGATGGACGGAACCTGCCCTAACTTGACGACCGGACACGCCGTCGAAGACATGGCATTGTTCTTCGACCGGCCGTGCCGGTGGAGTCTCAGACTCCGAGTGTGGTACTTGGTTATCCACACGGGAGGTGTTCACCGACACCTCCGCACTCGTACTGGTCTTCTTGACCCCGCGTGGAACTCTGTTACCCACGCTAGAAACGCACGCTGCGCTCTCAATCTTCTCGGTCTCCTCGACCTTGTGTGGAACTATGTTACCCACACCGGAGGCGCTCTCGGCGCCCTCCCCAGCAGCCTCAGCTGCTTGCGGACCTATGTTACCCGCTTGCGGAACTACGTTACCCGCCTGTGGACCTATGTTACCCACTTGTGGACCTATGTTACCCACACAGGAGACGCCTTTAGCGCTCTCCTCAGCAGTCTCTGCTGCTTGCGGACCTATGTTACCCGCCTGGTCAGTGCCGTCCGGCACTGCCACAGTCGAAGCCCATACGGCGCGACGACTCTCAGCGTTGGGACTTGCCGTCGCGGCAATCCCACACGCTTGGCAATGAGCCTTGGTCTCACGACCGGTTGCGAGACTCATCGCAACATCTTCACTGGAGTCAGTTACTCCCAGTACTTCTTCGGGCGCATAAGCGCCTTGGCGACCATCTCTGGCGCCCCAGTCCCAGACAGAGGTGGGAACATTACTCACCAAAGCTCTGTCGGAGACTGCAGGCCGGCTAGCCCCAATGGCTTTGCCGCGCCAATCGATCCAGGGCTCGTGCTTTTCGAGCCACGGCATGCCCAGGATCAAGTCGTACTTGTCCATGTCTAGGACAAGAAACTGTGGTGAAGCAGATAAGAAGTTTTCCGATCTCGATCTCGTCCCGTCAATCAAGATCAAGAACAATCCCTCTCTACGGTGATCCTCGATATAGTGACACTCACTATAATGACCCAGTGAATGCGTGTGCCATCATCCCTGCCCAAGGCGATTGTACCCACGCGATATCGATCCTGACAGGTAAATATCGATCTTAGCTTTATTATGGGTTTTAAGAAGCCAGTGCGGTATGGATAGCCACAGATGGGAAGTATAGGATAATAACCATTAATTCAGAGTTGTTTTTACCTTCTACTACACAAGTCTTCCTTCTTCTTCGCTATTCCGGGTAGGGATATACAAGATTGGCCCTCCCGACGTCACGCAGGATCAAGATCGACACTAAGTGGAACCCCTACGCCCAGATTGCTTGGCTGGACGTTCGTCAACCCTCAAATCTCAAGAACCCGCTATAGGAAGCGGCAAGCACGTATTGGAAGCTATTGGATAAACGTCACACACCGACCACAAGACCCCCCGAGCTAAGATCGACACTGGTCAGAACAAGATCGACCAAGTACAACCAAGATCGAAGTTCGGTAACTACACGGCGCAGCGAGTAGAAGTATCCCCGCTGCTGCCACCTCTCCCGCTGTCCTGTCAGACAGCAAGATCGACAACAAGCGCGTCTAATCGAGATCACCCGAGGAGCGATCTAGTCCCACCGACGGGTACACAAGGTGAGATCAAGTAACTTCACGGAAGATCGGAGTACCCCCTCCGTTAGTCGGCAGTTCGGGCGCAGTGTGCAAGAGGACTCCTGCGATCTTGCGATTTCGCAGCACCACTTCGCCACAAAACGACTCCGCCCGGATCTTTGGGTGACTCGGGATTTCACCGTGAGTCCCATGAAGAAGCGCATGCTGATCTTAGATCAGGGAAACCAGCGTCGTTGGAGATCGGACCACCAACGACACCGCTGAATCAAGATCGATCCGCGGATCGGCAGAGCTTTGGGAGGAGCTCTACCGACGGAACAGAGGAGGGTCCGGCTACGGACCTAGAAGAGAAGCCTCTACCTCCTCCCCAGGTCCCTTCGGGGACCCCAGCAGATTCCGACTTGCGTCGCGATCTGCAGGACGAAAGTCCACCGGCGAAAGCCATCCAAACGCTCGTCTCCAAGTCGAGCACAAAAAAGAAGTCAGCAAGATCGAAGCCCCTACGGAAGAAGTTGAAAGCACCAGGATCGGACGCTGATGACCAAGACGATCTTAAAACAGTGTGGACTGATGAGTCCCTCGAGATCGCATACCACAAGAAGGAACTTCACACCTTCTTGATCAAAAATCCTGTTATGCAGATCATCAAGCCAAAAATCATCAGCGATCTAAAAGGCCCAGTGCAGAAACCAACTGCAAGATCAAGCAAACTTGAAGCTGCAAAGGCGTTATTACATCTGATCAAGGAAAGTGGGATTACAGCAGGATCGTTCAACGCCAACGATTTATTCGACACAAGGCTCAGCGCGATCAACACAGCCCTGATGTCGATCTTCGACTTACTGAAGCCCTTGGTGGGTGAGAAGAGTGTAACAGCCAAGATCACAACTAGATCAACAGACGAAATGCTAAGATCGTTACCAGCAATCACACTGGAAGATCAGACAGGAACATCCTCGCATTATGAGTCGGCGACCGAGGAAGTGGACACCGATAGTGCAGATGACCCACCCCGAATGACGCTGGGACCGTCGGGTGCTGCTATGCTACGGCAGCGTGAAGATCATGAGACCAAGCGAGTGATGGATGTCATCGCGCCAAACATGACACAAGGATCGAATGCGAAGCTGGAATCGTACTTCCAAGCAGCTATGAGCCGATTCTTGAAGGAACAACAAGGCCCTATCAACCCCGCGATCTTAGCACCAGCAGAAGATCGAGATGTGGATATGGAGTCTGTGGGGTCACTAGATCGACACCCAAGTCCGCATGAATATAACCCAGACGATCTCGATCTTGATCTTCCAAGACGTGCGACTGTAGCATCAGCATCAGCCACGACCACCGGAAGATCGACAAGTGTCCCGCGTATACGAGTTTCCGCCATGTCTGAGCTCATGGAGTTCACGGGGAAAGAAGGAGATGAAGATCGAGCCAGGGCCTGGCTTAACAAAGTAAAATCCGCCTTTGTGCGAGATCAAGCTCCAGACGAGGAAAAGTGCCTGGTGTTCGGCGATCTCCTCACAGGATCGGCGCGAAACTGGTATCGACAGCTTAGTCGCACAACACGCAGCACCTGGAAGGATTTGCTCCGCAACTTCCAGGTTCAATATTGTGGGCGAGGAGTGTCAGTCGCGAGGCAATATTACCACGCGCGCAAGAGATCGGACGAATCTCCGCTGGAGTATCTGTATCGGCTCAATGTGGCAGGACTCAGGGCCCGCCTCCAGATCAAGGATGGACCTTCGGAAGTTCGACGTGAACACGTGGAGCACTTCATCGAAACTCTTGATGACCGCGATCTTGCAGATCACCTGGCCCTACTAAGAATCCCAGACGCTGACACCCTAGAGGAAGCACTTCGATCTAGGCAACGAGCGAAGGCACGACAAAGCAAGGCTGTATATGGATCAATCAAGCCTCGTCAGAAGAACAGCAGTGCGGCAGCCCCGTCTGCTTCAACCGGGCCGTCAGAGCTGTCAAGGCGATCTCAGATAGCAGCGAGTCTGAAGAGGACTCTAGTGGATCGGATGGCGAAGCAGGATTACGTCGTGTCTACCTCGCAGCATCTGGAAACAATGAAGGGCAGCAAGATCAAGATCAAAGGAACCAAGATCACAGTCGCTCGGAGACCGGAAACAATCGTGCACAACAAGATCGACATGATATAGGTTCGCCACCTAAGCGATGCTCGCACTGTGGGTCGCGCAAACATAGCGATCTTGGGTGCTGGGGACGTCTCACGTGTGAGAAGTGCGGTCGTAAAGGACATCCCTCAGATCGCTGCCTATTCACATGCAAGGCATGTGGTGACATTCACGAAGCGGGAAAGTGTACCATGGAGGAATTTTACAACTTGATCCGACAATGGTACAATCCCACCAAGCACGCCGGCATGTTGCCAGAGACGGCGGAAAAGATGTTAAACTAGGACGCTCGCCGGGTTTGAAACCGGTACGAGACGAGCGTTCTAGCTATTGCATTTATGCATATGTCGAAAAACAATCGGAGGCAACAGTAATCAGCTGATCAATCCGATCGACAATACATGTGATCTTCTGGAGAAATCTACCGCTACAGTGTCAAGTATACGCCAGATCGATGAATATGCAAGATCGAGTGTGATGATGGCCCTTGAGATTTCCCCTGGGGAGTCGCGAGGTTACTGGAAGTATCATGTTCCAGACAAGAAGTTCAAGCAATCTAAGGCTATGGGGAAGATCAACAACAAAAAAGCAACTTTGCTATTTGACAGTGGTGCCGAGGTGTCCATACTGGATGCCACCTTTGCTCGTAAGGTCGGGTGCCACATTGATGAGAATCATACGTTGGAATGTGAAGGTGTTGGACGATCTCCATATAAGATCGAGGGACGCACTCGTCTCAAGATCACGCTGACAGGATCGCTAGTGTACTTCTTTGATGCATGGGTAGGTCCGCCCACTGGAGGTCAAGATCTGATACTAGGAATGGACTTCATGGTGCCAGCGGGTATCCGCCTCGATCTCGCTGATGGGACAATATGTCTACCCGATGAAGTCCGCCTTCAGATGGCTGGCAGGCGTCCTCTTTACGGTGACAAGGTAGAACATGTGTGCTGGAAGGATCACTACTGGATCGATGTCGGACAGACGGCCGAGATCAGGCTACGCAGTCAGACGTCAAACCAGTATAAGCTATGGGTACCAGGGGAGATCGATGGGTGCCAACAATCACAGTCGGACCAGGAAGGACGCGTTATCTACAGGTGACCAACATAAGCGATCGTGCACTGACTCTCCACGAAGGATCGAGAGTCGCGATGTGGTTAAGTGGAGATCGTATTCCCCGAATTCCGGGATATGTATCCGTGGGATCAAGGAGGTACGCCGAATGGCAAAATCTCGCATATCAGGCAACTACGGATGAGATCAGTGAAGCGGGTACCAACGAACAGATCACCGAGCCAATGGTGGAGCGTCCCGAGTACGTAACACCAACTGCGATCTTACCACGGCGGTAAAAGCCATTCAGAATGTCAAGATCGCAGGGAACGGGGACGCAAGTCCACCGTCAATCGAATGTACGTCTGACCAAGCCAAGATCGACCCTGCTAACGGTAATAATCTTCGCACCAAGGTCGCGGCAGACATAGGCGATCCTACGATGGATGATGAAGTTTGTATCAAGGAAGGGGGGAGCTTATTCGCAGAAGATGTGGAAGATCAAATGGCTGTGCTACCAGAAGTGACCGCGACCACGGAAGAAGTCAAGATCGAAGATCTTCAAATAGGTGATGCCAATACCAACACCCAGGAGGAGATCGAACGTCTTGTGCAGATTATCTGGAAGCGGAAGCACCTTCTTATCGGAAAGGGCAATGCATTACCACCAGCGGCGAAGGGAGTGGTATGCGACATAGATGTGGGGAATGCAAAGCCAGTCGCTCAACGTTGTCGCAAGGTGGCGATACAATTCCGCGAAAAGTTATATCAACTAATCAAGGGACTACTATCGGCTCGAATGATCCGACACTCGACCTCTCCTTGGGCTTCACCCATAGTTGTGATTATCAAGAAGAATGGGATCGACATCCGGTTATGTATCGACTACCGCCTGGTTAATAGTCTGACAAGGCTCATGGTATATCCTATGCCGCTGATCAATGATTTGCTGGATGATCTCGATAAGGTTCTCTGGTATTGTTCCTTGGATATGGCCAGCGGTTTCTGGGTAGTGCCCATGACGGACCGAGCCCGATCGATCTCGGCATTTATTACTCCATTTGGATTGTTTGAGTGGAATCGAATGCCGTTCGGACTTAAAAACGCTCCCCAGATCTACCAGAGACTCCTAGACAATGCACTATATGGATTCGTGAAAGTGACCCAAGATCAAGATCGATCCGGCCGAAAGGACGTATTCGAGGCAGGAGAACCTGATCTAGAGAGAAGTGAGTCAGTGTTGGGACGTCGATCTTACATCGACGACATACTGGTAACCGGAAGCTCGTGGGACGCGTTATGCGAAAGGGTGGAAAAGCTGTTAGACGCCTGCGACGAGTGGAACTTGTCCATCAGTGTCGCCAAAAGCTTCTGGGGTCAGCAAAAGATGGACTATCTAGGACATCGTGTATCAGCTGAAGGTTTGGAGACACATCCAAAGGATTTGTCGGCTTTACAAGAATTACCGTTCCCCACCAACCTAAGATCGATGCAATCATTCTTGGGGAGTCTCAACTACTACAGCCGATTTATTGAAGATTTCGCGATCTATGCATCAGTTCTGTACGAGCTACGTGAAGCGGATTTCTACGAGATCGCTCGGAAGATAAAATCGACTGGGGACGATGAGGGTGTCGTGGCAGAAGAGGATGATAGTTGGATCGAAGCCAAGGCAGCGTTCGCTACACTAAAGAACAAGATCGCGAATGCTCCGATCTTACAACACTTTGATGTGGATCGACAACCGGTGGTGGTAGTATACGCCAGCAAGTGGGCGATCTCAGCTGCCTTGATGCAAGAACACGACGGGGTGTACAAGCCAGTAACTTTCACTAGTCGCACGCTCAAGCCGAATGAGATCAACTATGGTATGGTCGACAAAGAAGTGTTGGCTCTGCTCAGGATACTAGACATCTGCTGTACTCAACTCGTGACAAGATCGATTAAAGTATTGACACGCCACTCTACATTGGCGTGGCTACTTCACTCATCCGGGTTGCAAAGAAGGTTAGGGCGATGGGCCGCACTTCTATCGAGTTGGACTCTCGAGATCGTGAAATGTACCAAAGGGGAGGATGAGATCTTAGGCGTGATCGCGGCAAGTATTACACCCCGCAAGGAAGGGGACTCGATCTTGGTTTCGATCGCTCCCAGGAAACAACCGCGACAAGTGATCTCGATGCCACCTCCAACAGTGGATCCAGACGAGAGATTACTAGTTGTTAGCTTTGATGGATCAGCACGTGTGAAACGGAGTGGCGGAGCATACAGTGGAATAGTGTGGAGCCTACCAGAATGGACAGTGATCTCAGCAGCTTCGAAGTATCAGCTCGATCTTACGGTAAATGAGGCTGAGTACCATGGTCTGCTTCTGTGCCTCGATCTCCTGTCAGATATGGACAGGGGACGCCTGATTATCTGTGGAGATTCTAACTTGGTGATCAGACAAATGAAGGGTGAGATCGAGTGCAAAGCCCCGAGGTTAACGTTGTTACGACAGCAAGCACTGGAACGGCTCCGATCTTGGCCCAACCATGAGTTCCTGCATATGAAGCGAGATTGGAAACAAAGCGCAGACAGTCTGGCGAGTGCCGCATTACGTCGCGAAAGTAGAGTTGTGGTCGTCAAAGAGGAGGTACGCCAAGATCTTATGACTCTTAATAGATTGGAGGAGTTGCTAATAGCTAAGGACGATGCTGTGGTGTAGCGGGATCAGCAAAATCTGCGAGATCGCTAGATCCAACTTCCCACCAATGCCCGGACACCGACTAACGAAGGGGGTCCTCCGATGATCCGTGATCTGCTGAACTTGCTCACCTTGTGTACCCGTCGGTTGGGCTGGATCTTCCTCTCTTGGTGACTGCTAAGTTGCTCGATTGGTGCTGGTTGAACGTCTTGGCGTGACGTTGGGGTCGTAGAGTGGCGTGGAAGTCTTCACACCACTCGCCAGTAGTAGATCCGGAGTCCAAGCGATTAGATCGAGCTTGGATCCGGCGGCCTAGATCTGGATCCGGCCTTGTAGTAGTTCCTTTGTATTGATTTCCCTTTATGCGGGGTCCTTTGATTGCTTGGCGCTTCCTATAGCGCGATCTTGATCGTTGAGAAACCGAAGATCTACCGGCTAAGCAATTAATACCGGGATCTTGGATCTGCACTTAGGGTAAGATACTAGGAGGTTGGATCTAGCCAATATATTATCTAGATATTATCAACCACCCTAGATCTATACACCTAAATCGCTATTAATACCGTAGGGCCAATGTAGTTCCCGTTTCCAGGCGCGTAGCGAAGCACTTGTGTCGTACGATGCAAATTCGGTTCTGATTTAATGTTAAGACCTATCCCATCCTGTATCCTATCCTTAACGACACATCGACTGATTACGCTATCCTGATCCTTGTCCTTTCTTGTCCTCACCATCCTGGCAGTCGACATCTTTGCAGATCACCCTGGATCTGAACCATAAACATTAGATCACTAGTCGCACTGTTGTGATCTGGCCTTCTCCTTTCTCCAATATCGTAATCACCCTCCGTAATATCCAGATCACACGTCTTCCGAGTCAGATCAAGCCTTAATAAGGCTAGATCACGCTGATCCAATTCCAGATCGACTAGATCTCCTTGATCTCCCTGATCTAGGGTTTCCATGCGTGATCCAGGGGCAATACTTCGTGATAATCATAATTATAACATATCCGAGCTTATTCCATGCCGTTAATCCCCCAATCATCGTTCATCCTTGCCATAATATCCCTAGATCCCGGATCCCTCGGATCCACCTATGGATCTAGGTTCATGAGCCTTGATCCACATTCCCCGAATAGATCCACATATGTGAGCCGATCTGGTCTTCACGGATATAGATTATAGCCTAGATCTGGACATCTAGGCTTAGATCACCAGTTTCCACAGATTATACAGACATACTGTTGCACCCATATTACAATCACGCCAGTCCCACATCATCCATATCCATACGGGATCTTCCCAGCTCTTCGGATCTGGATACATGTATAGATCGTATGTCAATACATCTATCACGTCTCACCCAAGGTGTCACTAATCTCCATCAATCTTATCCATCAACTGGATCCACAACCAGATCCACCCACATCAGCTTGTCATCTACTTCCAATCACATCACGTCAGGTCCGATCACGTCCAAATCGGATCTTTCCTGGATATTCCAATGCCAAATCTTTCAAATCCACTTCACCACAATGCAGCTACAGTCAAGATCGCTGCCGTCACAAGATCGCGCAAGAAATGTCGACCTCAGGTGTTACAAGAAGAGATTGTACAAAGAATGAGGATGGAGCGTATTAGCCGAGCGCAAAATGAGGAAAAATGGATCGTCGATCTTAAGGCCTACCTGCGAGGGGACGTACAAGATCTTACTTCGACTGAAGCGAAAAGCTGTTCTAAGATCGCATATCGCTATGAGACGGATGAGTCAGGATTATTGTTCTATTTTCCGCCGACCAAGCGGTCCGACGAAGATCGCGATCTTATGGCTAAGCTTGTGGTGCCCGAAACATTGCAAAGCGATCTTATGCACCACTATCACACAAGTTTGGAAGGTGGGCACCAAGGTATTGGACGGACATACCACAAGATCAGAGCTCACTTCCACTGGCGCGGACTATATCAGAGCGTGCAACGCTACGTGGGTCAGTGCATAGATTGCGAGACGGGAAAAGGACGGCCTACGATCCATGGGAATCGCCTGGGAATTTACAAGCTACGTACCCGTTCCAGATTATCGGTATGGATCACATACCGTCACTACCAAGATCACACAAAGGAAACACTGAGCTATTGATCTGGATCGATCTATTCACTGGATATGTGATCGCGAAAGCCAGCGCATCAAGAACAGCCCAGACTGTCGCCGAGAACTATGAGGAATGTGTTTTCCGCCGGTTCGGTGCAAGCGAGGCTATCCGACATGACCGAGAACCCGGTTTTATGTCTGACTTCTTCAGATCGTTCAACAAAATCGTGGGACAGAGACAGCGAGCAACAATGGCATACCGCCCGCAAGCAAACGGTACAACCGAACGGATGGTGGGAATATTGACACGTGCAGTAAAAATGTATGTGGAGGATGTCAACCAGCGAGATTGGGATGAATATGCTGAGCGCCTCACCTTCGCACTCAATACTGCCCAAGATCGCGTCCGAGGAGATACTCCATTTTATCTGTTACATGGCTGGGACCCTCGATCTACGCTAGAAGCAATGGTACCATTAGGATCGACGAGAAGGCGAGATCGTGAACCCCGCCGATGTCGATACCGGATACAGAAGCAATATCAACAAGCACGTGAACAAGTGAATGAGAGATTACGTGTTGCGATCCAAGAAAGGTCAGATCGACACAATGAAACGGTCCGACCACATGAGATCGAAGCTGGAACTCAAGTGTGGCTGTATCTAGATCGAGTCAAGGAAGGATATGCACGTAAGCTGGCACATATGTGGCACGGCCCCTTCCGTGTGTTGGAACTGGTGGAAGAACATGCCGTACGCCTTGAGATCGCCGGTACAGAATATCGACTTTTTCCGGTGGTACATATCTCTAAGATCAAGCCTGTACGACAATTCCCAGACCGTCCCAAGACGCGGTTGACAATACAAGATCAAGATCGATTCGACTTTGATGAAGCCTTGTTACCTGAAGACAGCTGGGTACGAGATCTAGATACCGACGAATATGAAGTTGAGAAGATCGTAGACATGAGATCGGGGAAGCGCACGCGATATGGACGTACATTGCGCGAATTCGTGGTGCACTGGAAAGGATATGATGGACCGACATGGGTGGATGAAGCCGATCTTAATTGTGGAGCTCTACTGTATGACCTTTTGCGAGATCGAACGAATCGAAATCGATTCGAGGTCATGCAATCACATGAGGAGCTATGAGGAGGCGAGATCGTGAAGTGAGTTGGTCACCTCACGAAGAAACAGGTAGAGGATCTATCGGACGGCGATAGATCAGGTGGACGGTGGTGAATATGATACATATGAAACCGACTAGATGACCATGAGTCACTAAGATCGAAGGCGTTAATATCTTAAGAACGACGCATAAAAGGAAGAAAATCGCGAAGAAGAAATGGATTAATTAAGAAGTTAAAGCACTGCTATGTTAGAGGCTGGCTGAGAGGAAGGTGGCACGTTGACGAACTTGTCCTGAAGACGGGGAATACGCGTCGCTGGATGATCCGCAGAAGACTGGCGGTATTGCAGACGCCAAGGCTCCGCGAGTTCAACGGCGGACAGCGCATCCTCCAGCGACGCAGCAGACACATCCGGATACCAGATCTTGGGGTGACGTGGCTTGGGGAAATGCAGGAAGAAAGGATCCAGCAAGATATCCAGATCGCAATACTGTTGACGCAGAGCCGGGATGAGATGTCGAAACAAGAACTGCTTCCAGGCAGCTCCAGCCCGAGATCGACGCTGACGACGACCTTCATGGTAGGCTGATAAGGCTGCGTCCGCAACGCACATGTCGTCTGAGATCGGCAGGAAGTGACTGGACTCCCAGAGCGCCTGGAGATGCTTCTCCTCATATTCCAAGTACTTCTCACAAAAACCAGGAGGCATGAAATCGACCATGAAAGAGAGGGGTCCCTCGGTGGATTCCAGAGATGCCCATGGTGGAGGATTGAGAGACATGAGAGCATCCACAGCAGGGCCCGTGACAAAATCTTCGATCTCGACCCGAGAAGGTGTCGCTGAAGGAACCACGTCAGGAAATAGCCATTCGGAAACACCGAGCAAAAGGTGGCTCAACACCTTGGTGTTCAAGGTGGAGATGCTCAGGTGGCTCACGCGGTCGACATCCCAAGGGAAGACGTCCGCTGAGCGAAATAGACGCTTGGTGATCAAGCTGGGAATCCACTCTGATCTTGGAACCTTGGGGTGTGGCGGAGTCAAGGTGGTGGCCTCGGAGGACTGTCGAATATCCAGGAGTGATTTACCCGCACTGGATTCAAGATCACTGTCATCAGGGGCGGAATTGGGACTACCCATAGGAGGATCGACCTCCGGAGACTGCTCGGATGGGTCGTCAGAAGGAATATTGTCACTTCCCTCGCCACCCAAGTCGATAGGATGGCCGGCAGTCCCCGAAGTACCCTGAGCTGCTCCGGACGGATTGGATCGACGAAGATCCGAACGAGATTTAGCCAAAGCGGCTAACATCTCAGGATCGTCCGCGTCATCGTCCTCAGGAGAACCGCTTTCCTGCTCGGGAGAGCCGTCTTCTTGCTCGATCTCGGACCCTTGAGGAAGATCAGGAGAGCCGCTGTCCTGCTCAGGAGACCCATCTTCTTGCTCGATCTCGGACTCTTGAGGGAGATCGGGAAGTTCAGGTTCAGGGACGTCAGGATCCGGACCCTCGGAGTCAGGGAGATCATCAGGAGACTTGGAGGACGAAAGATCGAGTCGCCGAGTCTTGCGAGATCGCGGTGGGGATGACTCCGACCCAGATCGAGGACGAGTCAGACTTGCAGGAGTCGGAAGAGCGACATCTTGATTGAGAGAACGGGCCACAGCCCAGAATCGACTATAGGCGTCCGTATAATGAGCAGAGAGAGCATCATGCTCAACCCGTAGAGCAGCAAGCTCACGTTTCTGACTCACAAATTGATGATCAACTTGGGAGCTGGCAGTCTGAAGATCGGCGACTTGCTGCTCCAAGCGGGAAATGTAGGCCCTCATAGAATCAATATGATTCCCACGAGCGCCAAGTTCCGCCCGAGCCTTATCCAGACGCTCAGACGAAGACGCTACCTTCGCCACCGCTTGATCTCGCTCAGATTGAGCCTCATGGCAGCTCGTGCGAAATTGATCCCTTTCCTCCTGGAGCCGAGCGATCCGTCGATCTTGCGCGCTGATCTGACGCTGGAGTTGGAGAGCCGCCGCTTCTAGTGAAGCTTCTGACCGTTCCAGGGCCTGACACCGCTGCTGAGCCGTAGATAATTCTTGATCTCGGTCTTTTAAGTGCTGACGGACCTCCAGCAGCGATTGATCTTGGGTTTGATCGCGCTGACGAGCAGCAATCAGTTCCTGATCTTGATTGAATAAGAGTCGGGCGAGCGCAGTGGGAGGCGGGGAACCAAGATCGGGATGACTGGTTAGAGCAGCCAGTTGAGCTTGGAGGTTCTGGACTTG
Source organism: Phytophthora palmivora (assembly GCA_008079305.1). Taxonomy (NCBI): domain Eukaryota; phylum Oomycota; class Peronosporomycetes; order Peronosporales; family Peronosporaceae; genus Phytophthora; species Phytophthora palmivora. Next base: position 39,119 of record VOQZ01002116.1, read on the forward strand.
GCGCTTCAGAGTGTCGATCTCGTCTTCCAGACATAAGATCGTACTCTTAGAAGTGGCCTGCAATTCGTCGTAAGCTTCCCGAAGCTTAGAGACCCTGTCTAGCTTCTCTTCAAGCTCTTCGACCGTGGATTTGCTCTCTGCCAGCTCGGCGTTAGAATCCTCCAATGCCTCGATCAGTGCGTCATACCGATCTTGACAGAACTTAGCGAACGGCATGGCCTGAGATCGGAGGTGATCCAAATGTCGATGAAGATCGCCCATGTGACGAAGAGAGTCCACGTGAGCGTGTTGAAGATCCTCATGGTCATCCTGCAATTGGCGGAAGATCGACTCACGACTGATGATGTCTTCCACACCTCGTAGAGAAGCTTGAACGTCTTGGAGCGACGCTCGAACGGCTTGTAGATCCACATGAGATCGATGAACATGAGCCGTCGGCGCGGAACGCAACCGACGACATTCCGGACATGACGAATGAGGGTTGGGTGGCGAATTGGAGGACGTGTCAGAATCGACTGCAGCGGCTGCCACCGCGAGTAGACCCAATTGGCCCGGTGGCATAGTCGATCTTGGGGTAGATGAAGGATTGGAGGCTTGATCTTGAACCATGGAGGAGGATAGGCTGGAAGGAGATGCGGTGCAGCGAGCGAAAGCAGTTGTGCTGCTACCACTCGCGCAGGGGACGGTTGTGGTGAAGCAGATAAGAAGTTTTCCGATCTCGATCTCGTCCCGTCAATCAAGATCAAGAACAATCCCTCTCTACGGTGATCCTCGATATAGTGACACTCACTATAATGACCCAGTGAATGCGTGTGCCATCATCCCTGCCCAAGGCGATTGTACCCACGCGATATCGATCCTGACAGGTAAATATCGATCTTAGCTTTATTATGGGTTTTAAGAAGCCAGTGCGGTATGGATAGCCACAGATGGGAAGTATAGGATAATAACCATTAATTCAGAGTTGTTTTTACCTTCTACTACACAAGTCTTCCTTCTTCTTCGCTATTCCGGGTAGGGATATACAAGATTGGCCCTCCCGACGTCACGCAGGATCAAGATCGACACTAAGTGGAACCCCTACGCCCAGATTGCTTGGCTGGACGTTCGTCAACCCTCAAATCTCAAGAACCCGCTATAGGAAGCGGCAAGCACGTATTGGAAGCTATTGGATAAACGTCACACACCGACCACAAGACCCCCCGAGCTAAGATCGACACTGGTCAGAACAAGATCGACCAAGTACAACCAAGATCGAAGTTCGGTAACTACACGGCGCAGCGAGTAGAAGTATCCCCGCTGCTGCCACCTCTCCCGCTGTCCTGTCAGACAGCAAGATCGACAACAAGCGCGTCTAATCGAGATCACCCGAGGAGCGATCTAGTCCCACCGACGGGTACACAAGGTGAGATCAAGTAACTTCACGGAAGATCGGAGTACCCCCTCCGTTAGTCGGCAGTTCGGGCGCAGTGTGCAAGAGGACTCCTGCGATCTTGCGATTTCGCAGCACCACTTCGCCACAAAACGACTCCGTGCTGTCAAAGTCTTCAAACTTTACAGCCAGGTCCATACGGACCCCAGGTACGTTAACTACTGTACCATCGGCCAGTCTCACCGAGACCTGGCCCCTGCCTTTGCTTTCTCTCAAAGCATCGGCATACTTGTCGCCATTCCGCGCGACCGTCTGGCGACGAGCAAAGTTCGTCGACGCCCCAGAGTCAATCAGGACTCTAAAGGGATCTCCATATCCCCGTACACTTGCGTGTACCACGAGCAGTCCGCCGCTGCTCTTTCTCGTCTCGAGAGCACCGAGGCTCTCAGGGGCTAAGCCGTCATGTTGTGCGCCGTCCGCACTCCTACCATGGGGACTTCGATCTTCCCCAGTAGGGCGCCCCGCCCCTACTGGTGACCCCAGTTCCCCTGGCTCTTGGGTCGCGGCTTCTGCCACGGGCCCCTCGAGCCCCTAGGTTTGGAAGGGAACTTCCTTTGCCCTCCCGCAGGGCAGGCACGTTGCATGTGCCCGAGCTTCCCACATCCGTAGCAACGGATGGAGATCCGTACGGCCGTACCCAGTTCCATGGGTACCTCCCCAATGCTAGCTCCAGTTGCTGGAGCTCCTTGAACTGCGCCTGACGACGCATTGTGGCCTTGCCACACCGACTTAGGAGTACGAGCCTGTCGGCGGCTGTACTCCTCTTGGAGGGCGATCTGGATCGCCTCCTCCATAGTGTTCGCATGCACGCGGAAAAACTGTGTGCGGGATGGGCCCACCTTCAGGCCATCCATGAACACTGTCACTTTGATGTGTTCAGGTAGGGGGTTCCCCACCAGAGATGCAGCGAGCACTCGCATCTCCTGGATGTACTCATGCAGCTCACGCTTCCCTTGTTTACAGGCAAGGAAGCGCGAGCGCTGGCGATACTCATAGTTCGCCGGAAGGAAGGCGGCTCTAAGCTGTTGGCACAGCTGAGCCCAGGTTGTGAAACAACCCGGCGTTGTCGCTTCGCGCGTGTACGCCCAGGTCTTCGCCCGACCTCCCAGGTTGGACAGGGCGAAAGCGACCCGAAGTCGCTCGGTCGAGATCAGAGCCGCGTCCATCGCGAGCTCTACCTCTCTGACCCAGAAGTGGAGGTTCTCACCCTCCTTTCCCTCATAAGGATTAACCTTAAGCCTCAACGGCTTAGGTTGGGCTGGCTTCATCTCAGCCACGGGGGTCTGCTGCCCCTGTACGTGGGCGATTAGCCCTCTCTCGTACGTGTCGAACGCCTCAATGCGTTCGACCTGCTCGGCCGGCGTAGCAGCCGCCAAGCTTCGGAGGGCATCTCCTCCAAAGATGCCCACCATCTTCCGGACCGACTCAAACTGAGAGTCGGTCAAATGAGGGAACTCCCCTCTATCCATCCTGGCTTACCTTGTAGGAGCCACAGAGGATTCAGGTAGTCAATCTACCCGCGTAGGCGTGGATTGACTACAAGTGCTACCAAGTGTGACGGGGTCACACGAGCACCTTGCTTGAGGAAGCGTGCTATTAAGAGTATACAAACTCTAAGTGAACGGCAGTTCACTAGTCCCTGGTCTGGGGGGACTTAATAGCCAGTTTAGCGTAAGTTTTAGACTGATTTATTTATAGTTAATTAGGTCCATTTGGCCTGTAATACAAACTCCTAATTAACTATAATCTTTTCCTAATATGCATATAAAGGTAGGTCAAATACTATTGGTTGGCCCTCAGCCACCTAGACCCACGTGGCAGTAGTGTGGTCCACACCACCCACAACAGAGTATCTAAAACGAATACTCACAGAAGTATATCAACTTCTAAAGGCGGTACCCTTTCTGGGGTACCCCTTCATGTAACCCCGTTACAGCGCAGCTATCCGCACAAATGCATTGAGCTGTACGGCAGACCTTCATGCGACATCAGATTCATTTTAATTGCTAATAGATTTCGCACTTAGCTGAGGTAGACGGCACAAGTAACATCCACATAATTTATGGGTTATCATACTACCAAGGAGCTGATCTATAGCTAAATCCCTTTCAACACATATATATATTTTTAAGGATGATGTGGAGTTGTTAACTCGCGCGAGTTCTGGCACCGCCTCCTAGCTCTGAAATAAATTTCAGAGAATTTGCCGGGCCACCATGTTGTCCCGGTAGGAGATTTGTTAGAAAGCTACAAACCTACAAGATAAAAATATCAATTCTTCCGGAAAACATTTGGCTCCTTCATTTTCACGCGAACGATAGCACAACCCGTGAAAGGGTTGTTGGGATGCACATTCAAGTTCAAGACTAGGCTCAACAACATTGGGTGAGAAGAAGGTTAAGACGTTGTCAGTATCAGATATGTCAGAAGTGGTCTTGAACCCATTCGTGATGATAGGAACTTTAGTGCTGTGCTGCTAACACTCCAACCTAATCAGTCTTCATATTTTTTTCTAACCAACAACTGGCTTGGATCCACATCCCGACAAGGGTAATACGCTCGGAAATATAATAGCTCATTCAGAGATTTATCCAATCCATCGGGTGCTTACATACGAGGACCAAGTCAAAACACCTAGCCAGTACACTTGTGGCAATTCGACGACGTATTTCGCCGTAGCGTCGCCGCTAACTTAGCCACAACGCTGAAGCGGCGCTAACTAACTACCACGTTTCATTCACTTGTGGCGAAGTGGTTCTGCGAAATCGCAAGATCGCAGGAGTCCTCTTGCACACTGCGCTCAAACTGCCGACTAACGGAGGGGGTACTCCGATCCTCCGTGAAGTTACATGATCTCACCTTGTGTACCCGTCGGTGGGACTAGATCACTCCTCGGGTGATCTCGATAGATGCGCTTGTTGTCGATCTTGCTGGCTGACAGGATAGCGGGAGAGGCGGCAGCAGCGGGGATACTTCTACTCGCTGCGCCGTGTAGTTATCGAGCTTCGATCTTAGGTGTTTTGGGTTGATCTAGGTCCAAGACAGTGTTGATCTTGGCCTGGGGGGTTTTGTGGTCGGTGTGTGACCTTTATCCAATAGTTTCAATACGTGCTTGCCGCTTCCTATAGCGGGGTCTTGAGATTTGAGGGTTGGCTAACGTCCAGCCAAGCAATCTGGGCGTAGGGTTTCTACTCAGTGTCGATCTTGATCCTGCGTGACGTCGGGAGGGCCAATCTTATATATCCCTACCCGGAATAGCGTAGATGAAGGAAGACTTGTGTAGTAGAAGGTAAAAACAACTCTGAATTAATGGTTAATATCCTGTGCTTCCCATCTGTGGCTATCCACGCTGCACTGGCTTCATAATACCTATAATAAAACTATGATCGATATTACCTGCCAAGATCGATATCGCGTGGGTACAATCGTCTTGGACGGGGATGATGAAACACACATTCACTTGGTCATTATAGTGAGTTTCGCTATATCGGGGATCGCCATAGGGAGGGATTGCTCTTAATCTCGATTGACGAGACGAGATCGAAGTCGAAAAACTTCTCATCCGCTACACCACAATCGTCCCCTGCACGAGCGACTGCAGCACAACAGATTTCGCTCGCTGCATCGTGTCTTCTTTCCAAGCTGATCCTTCTCCATCGCTCAAGATCAAGACTCCACTCCCACTTCTCCTGCTCCAAGATCGACGTCTTCACTGGATAAACTGGACATGCTCGCTGTAGCACTACAGGATCACCATGAAGACCTCCAACATGCCCACACTGATTCCATCCACCACATGGGCGATCTTCATCGCCATTTGGATCATTTACGATCCCAGGCGATGCCGTTTGCTAGGTTCCGCCAAGATCGGTACGACACGTTGATCCAGGAGCTGGAGAACGCCAACATACAGCTGGTGGAGAGCAGATCGGCCGTCGAAGAACTTGAAGAGAAGCTGGACAGAGTCTCGAAGCTTCGAGAGGATTACAGTGACCTGAAAGCCACTTCCAAGAGCACGATGTTGTGTCTAGAGGACGAGATCGACTCTCTGAAGCGCCAGTTCCAGAATCTCCAAGCCCAGCTGGCTGCCTTGACCAGTCACCCCAATCTTGGTTTCCCACCTCTACCTGCACTCGCTCGACTTCTATTCAGCCAAGACTAGGAACTGGTAGCTGCTCGTCAGCATGACCAGACCCAAGATCAGTTGCTATTAGAAGTCCGTCAGCACTTGAAGGACCAAGATCAAGACTTGTCCGAGGCTCAGCAGCGATGTCAAGCGCTGGAGCGGTCAGAGGTTTCACTGGAAGCAGCGGCCCTTCAACCCCAACGTCAAATCAGTGCACAAGATCGACATATCACCCGGCTTCAAGAGGAACGGGACCGATTCCGTACAGACTGTCATGAAGCTCAATCTGAGCGAGATCAAGCGGTGGCGAAGGCAACTTCCACGTCCGAGCGTCTGGATAAGGCTATTGCCGAGCTTCGTGCTCGTGGGAACCATGTTGACTCCATGAGGGCCAACATCTCCTGCTTGGAGCGGCAGGTCGCCGAACTTCAGACTGCCCGTTTCCAAGTCGATCATCCTTTTGTGAGCCAAAAGCGGGAGCTTGCTGCTCTACGGGTCGAGCATGCAGCTCTCTCGGCTCCCTACAAAGACGCCTATAGTCGATTCTGGGCTGTGGCCCGCTCCCTCAACAAAGATGTCGCTCCTCCGACTCCTGCGAGTCTGACACGTCCTCGATCTGGGTCGGAATCGTCCCCGACTCGATCTCACAAGACCCGACTGCTTAGTTATTCATCCTACAGTTCTCCTAATGATCTTCCTGACCCTGAGGGCCCCGATTCCGAAGTTCATGAACCTGAGTTCCCCGATCTCCCTCAAGAATCTGAGATCGAGCAGGCAGGCGGCTCTCCTGAAGAAGATGTGGACGGTCCTGAGATACTGGCCGCCCTGGCCAAATATCGTACGGATCTTCGTCGATCCAAGCATTTTGGTGGAGATATGGGTTCGTCGGGGACTGCCGGCCACCCCATTGATTTGGGTGGCGAGGGAAGCGATCACAATTCTTCCGACGATCTGAGCAGTCGCCGGACATTGATACACCCGCCGACGATCCCGAATCTATTCCGATGACGTGATCTCGCGTCTGGTGCGAGTATGTCGCTTCCCGATATCCAACAGTCCTCCGAGGCCACAACCCTGATTCCAGCCAATCCCAAAGTCCCAAGATCAGAGTGGATTCCCAGTTTGATTACCAGACGTCTTTTTGGTTCGACGGACGTCTTCCTTTGGGACGCTGATCGCGTAAGTCACTTGAGCATCTCCACCTTGAACACACGGGTGTTGAGCAATCTTCCGCGTGGCGTTTCCGAATGGCTGTTTCCTGACGTGGCCCCCACTGCCATACCTTCTCGGATCGAGATCGAGGATTTTATTACGGGACCTGCAGTGGATGCCCTGATGTCTCTCGCTCCTCCTCCTTGGGCGTCTTTGGAGTCTAACGAATGACCTCTCTCCTTCATGGTCGATTTTATGCCTCCTGGCTTCTGTGAGAAATACCTGGAGTATGAGGAGAAGCATCTTCAAGCGCTCTGGGAGTCCAGTAATTGTTGCAGATCTCGGAGGACATGTGTGCCGCTGATGCAGCTTTGTCGACCTACCATGAGAGCCGTCGTCAGCGTAGATCTCGGGCTGGAGCCGCCTGGAAACAGTTTTTGTTTCATCATCTTATCCCTGCTTTGCGTCAGCAACGCTGCGATCTGGATATCTTGCTGGATCCTTTCTTCCTGCATTTTCCCAAGCCACGCCATCCCAAGATCTGGTATCCTGATGTGTTTGCTGCGTCGCTTGAGGACGCGTTGTCGGCTATTGAACTCGCGGAGCCTTGGCGTCTACAATATCGCCGATCTTCTGCGGACCATCCAGCGACGCGTATTCCTCGTCTTCAGGATAAGTTCGTCAACACACCCTCTTCTCAGTCATCTTCTAACATAGCGGTGCTATAATCTTCTTGATTAATCCATTTCTTCTTTGCGATTTCCTTCCTTTTATGCGTCATTCTTGAGATATTAACGCATCTTAATGGCTCATAGCCATTTAGTCGGTTTCATATGTATCATATACACCACCGTCCATCTGATCTACCACCGTCCGATAGATCCTCCACCTGTTCCGTCGTGATGTGACCAGTTCAATTCACGATCTCACCTCCTTATGGCTCATCATGTGACTGCATGACCTCGAATCGATTTCGATTCGTTTGATCTCGCAGATAGTCATGCAGTAGAGTCCCACAATTAAGATCGACTTCGTCCACCCGCGTCGGTTCGTCATATCCTTTCCAGTGCACCAAGAATCCGCGTAGCGTACGTCTATACCGTGTACTCTTCCCTGATCGCATGTCTACCATCTTCTCAACATACTCGTCGGTATCTAGATCTCGTATCCAGCTGTCTTCAGGCAACAGTGCTTCATCAAAATCGAATCGATCTTGATCTTGTATTGTCAACCGCATCTGGGGACGGTCCGGAAATTGTCGTACGGGCTTGATCTTAGAGACATGCACCACCGGAAAAAGTCGATATTCTGTACCGGCGATCTCAAGGCGTACGGCATGTTCTTCCACCAACTCCAATACACGGAAAGACCCGTGCCACATGTGTGCCAGCTTACGCGCATATCCTTCCTTGATTCGATCTAAATACAGCCACACTTGAGTTCCAACATCGACCACATGTGGTCGGACCGTTTCATTGTGTCGATCTGCCCTTTCTTGGATCGCACCTCGTAGTTTCTCGTTAACTTGTTCACGTGCTTGCTGATATTGCTTCTGGATACGGTATCGCCACCGACGGGGTTCACGATCTCTTCTTCTCGTTGACCCTAATGGTACCACGGCCTCTAGCGTAGATCGCGGATCCCAACCGTGTAACAGATAAAACGGGGTATCTCCTCGGACGCGATCTTGGGCAGTATTGAGTGCGAAGGTGAGGCGCTCCGCATATTCGTCCTAATCTCGCTGATTGACATCTTCCACGTACATCTTGACTGCACGAGTTAACGTTCCTACCATCCGTTCGGTTGTACCGTTTGCTTGTGGGCGGTATGCCATTGTTGCTCGCTTTCTCTGTTCCACTATCTTGTTGAGCGATCTGAAGAAGTCAGACATAAAACCGGGTTCTCGATCGTGTCGGATAGCCTCGCTTGCACCGAACCGTCGAAAGACACATTCCTCATAATTCTCGGCGACGGCCTGTGCTGTTCTGGACGCGCTAGCTTTCGCGATCACATACCCAGTAAATAGATCGATCCAGATCAATAGCTCAGTGTTTCCTTTGTATGATCTTGGTAGCGACGGTATGTGATCCATGCCGATAATCTGGAATGGGTACGTAGCTTGTAAATTGCCGGGCGATTCCCCATGGATCGTAGGCCGTCCTTTTCCCGTCTCGCAATCTATGCACTGACCCACGTAGCGTTGCACGCTCTGATATAGTCCGCGCCAGTGGAAGTGAGCTCTGATCTTGTGGTATGTCCGTCCAATACCTTGGTGCCCACCTTCCAAACTTGTGTGATAGTGGTGCATAAGATCGCTTTGCAATGTTTCGGGCACCACAAGCTTAGCCATAAGATCGCGATCTTCGTCGGACCGCTTGGTCGGCGGAAAATAGAACAATAATCCTGACTCATCCGTCTCATAGCGATATGCGATCTTAGAACAGCTTTTCGCTTCAGTCGAAGTAAGATCTTGTACGTCCCCTCGCAGGTAGGCCTTAAGATCGACGATCCATTTTTCCTCATTTTGCGCTCGGCTAATACGCTCCATCCTCATTCTTTGTACAATCTCTTCTTGTAACACCTGAGGTCGACATTTCTTGCGCGATCTTGTGACGGCAGCGATCTTGACTGTAGCTGCATCGTCCTTAGCTATTAGCAACTCCTCCAATCTATTAAGAGTCATAAGATCTTGGCGTACCTCCTCTTTGACGACCACAACTCTACTTTCGCGACGTAATGCGGCACTCGCCAGACTGTCTGCGCTTTGGTTCCAATCTCGCTTCATATGCAGGAACTCATGGTTGGGCCAAGATCGGAGCCGTTCCAGTGCTTGCTGTCGTAACAACGTTAACCCCGGGGCCTTGCATGCGATCTCGCCTCTCATTTGTCTGATCACCAAGTTAGAATCTCCACAGATAATCAGGCGTCCCCTATCCATATCTGAAAGGAGATCGAGGTACAGAAGCAGACCATGGTACTCGGCCTCATTTACCATAAGATCGAGCTTTTACTTCGATGCTGCTAAGATCACTGTCCATTCTGGTAAGCTCCACACAATTCCACTGTATGCCCCTCCACTTCGTATCACACGCGCTGATCCATCAAAGCTAACGACTAATAATCGTTCACCTGGCTCCACTGTTGGAGGTGGCATCGAGATCACTTTGTCGCGGTTGTTTCCTGGGAGCGATCGAAACCAAGATCGAGTCCCCTTCCTTGCGGGGTGTAATACTTGCCGCGATCACGCCTAAGATCTCATCCTCCCCTTTGGTACATTTCACGATCTCGAGAGTCCAACTCGATAGAAGTGCGGCCCATCGCCCTAACCTTCTTTGCAACCCGGATGAGTGAAGTAGCCACGCCAATGTAGAGTGGCGTGTCAATACTTTAATCGATCTTGTCACGAGTTGAGTACAGCAGATGTCTAGTATCCTGAGCAGAGCCAACACTTCTTTGTCGACCATACCATAGTTGATCTCGTTCAGCTTGAGCGTGCGACTAGTGAAAGGAACTGCCTTGTACACCCCGTCGTGTTCTTGCATCAAGGCAGCTGAGATCGCCCACTTGCTGGCATATACTACCACCACCGGTTGTCGATCTACATCGAAGTGTAGTAAGATCGGAGCATTCACGATCTTGTTCTTTAATATGGCGAACGCTGTCCTAGCCTCAGCCCACGTGTTACCCTGTTCTGCAATGACATTGTCGTCGTCCCCAGCCGATTTTGTGCTTCGGGCGATCTCGTAGAAATCTGCTTCACGTAGCTCGTATAAAACTGATGCGTATATCGCAAAATCTTCAATAATAGTAGTTGAGGCTTCCCAAGAATGATTGCATCGATCTTAGGTTGGTGGGGAACGGTAGTTCTTGTAAAGCCGCCAGATCCTTTGGATGTGTCTCCAAACCTTCAGCTGACACACGATGTCCTAGATAGTCCACCTTTTGCTGACCCCAGAAGCTTTTGGCAACACTGATGGACAGGTTCTACTCGTTGCAGGCGTCTAACAGCTTTTCCACCTTTTCGCATAACGCGTCCCATTATCTCCCTGTTACCAGTATGTCATCGATGTAAGATCGACGTCCCAATACTGACTCATCTCTTTCAAGATCGGGTTCTCCTGTCTCGAATACGTCCTTTCAGTCAGATCGATCTTGATCTTGGGTCACCTTCAAGAATCCATATAGTGCATTGTCTAAGAGTCTCTGGTAGATCTGGGGAGCGTTTTTAAGTCCGAACGGCATCCGATTCCACTCAAACAATCCAAATGGAGTAATAAATGCCGAGATCGATCGGGCTCGGTCTGTCATGGGCACTACCCAGAAACCGCTAGCCATATCCAAAGAACAGTACCAGAGAACCTTGTCGAGATCATTCAGCAAATCATTAATCAGAGGCACGGTATACACCATGAGCCTTGTCAGACTGTTGACCAGGCGGTAGTCGACGCACAACCGGATGTCGATCCCATTCTTCTTGATGATTACCACTATGGGTGACGCCCAACGAGATGTCGAGTGTCGGATCATCCGAGCCGAGAATAAGCCCTTGATTAGTTGATACAATATTTCGCGGAATTGTATCGCCACCTTGCGGCAACGTTGAGCGACTGGCTTTGCATTCCCCACATCTATGTCACATACCACTCCCGCCGCTGGTGGTAAGGCATTCCCCTTTCCTATAAGAAGATGCTTCCATTCCAGATAATCCGCATGAGACGCTCGATCTCCTCCCGGGTGTTGATCTTGGCATTACCTATTTGGAGTTCTTCGATCTTGACTTCTTCCGTGGTCGCGGTTATTTCTGGTACCACGGCCATTTGATCTTCCACATCTTCTGCGAATAAGCTCCCCCCTTCATTGATACAAACTTCATCATCCATCGTAGGATCGCCTATGTTTGCCTCAATCTTGGTGCGAAGATCATTACTCTTAACACGATCAATCTTGCCCTGGTTAGATGTACGCCAGCTTAATGGTAGGCTGGTATCCCCGTCACCTGCGATCTCGACACTCTGGACGGCTTTTACCGGCCGTGGTAAGATCGCGGTTGGTGTTACGTACTCGGGTCGTTCTAGCGCTGACTCTGTGATCTGCTCGTTGATATCCACTTCACTGATCTCATCCGTAGTTGCCTGATATGCGAGATTTTGCCATTCGGCGTACCTCCTCGATCCTACGGATACATATCCCGGAATTTGGGGAATACGATCTCCACTCAACCACATCGCAACTCTCGATCCTTCATGTAGAGTTAGTGCACGATCTCTCACGTTGGTCACCTGTAGATAACGCGTCCTTCCTGGTCCGACTGGGATCGTTGGTACCCATCGATCTCCCCTCGTGACCCATAGCTTATACTGGTTTGACGTCTGACCTCGTAGCCTGATCTCGGCCGTCTGTCCGACATCGATCCAGTAGTGATCCTTCCAGCACACATGTTCTACCTTGTCACCGTAAAGAGGACGCCTGCCAGCCATCTGAAGGCGGACTTCATCGGGTAGACATATTGTCCCATCAGCGAGATCGAGGCGGATACCCGCTGGCACCATGAAGTCCATTCCTAGTATCAGATCTTGACCTCCAGTGGGCGGACCTACCCATGCATCAAAGAAGTACACTAACGATCCTGCCAGCGTGATCTTGAGACGAGTACGCGCTTCGATCTTATATGGAGATCGTCCAACGCCTTCGAATTCCAACGTTTGACTCTCATCGATGTGGCACCCGACCTTACGAGCAAAGGTGGCATCCAGTATGGATACCTCGGCGCCACTATCGAACAGCAAAGTTGCTATTTTGTTGTTGATCTTCCCCATAGCCTTAGATTGTTTGAACTTCTTGTCTGGAACATGATACTTCCAGTAACCTCGCGATTCGCCAGGGGAAATCTCAAGAGCTATCATGTCGATCTTGTTGTGCACGATTGTTTCCAACCTCCGAGCCACTGCGATCTTGGTTCCTTTGTTCATGATCTTGCTGCCCCTCATCGTTTCCAGATGCTGCGAAGTAGACACGACATAATCCTGCTTCTCTATCCGATCCACTAGAGTCCTCTTCGGACTCGCTGCTATCTGAGATCGGCTTGACAGCTCTGACTGCCCGAGTTAAAGCAGACAGAGCTGTTGAATTGTTGTTCTTCTGTCGGGGCTTGATCGATCCATATACAGCCTTACGTTGTCGTGCTTTTGCTCGCTGCCGAGATCGAAGTGCTTCTTCCAGAGTGTCAGCATCTGGGATTCGTAGTAAAGCCAGATGATCCGCAAAATCGCGGTCATCAAGAGTTTCGATGAAATGTTCCACCTGCTCCCGTCGAACTTCCGAAGGTCCATCCTTGATCTGGAGGCGGGCCCTAAGCCCTGCCACATTGAGCCGATACAAATACTCCAGCGGAGATTAGTCCGATCTCTTGCGCGCGTGGTAATATTGCCTCGCGACTGACACCCCTCGTCCACAATATTGAACCTGGAAACTGGTGAGCAAATTCTTCCAGGTATGTGCGGCTGAGCTGTCGATACCAGTTTCGTGCCGATCCTGTGAGGATATCGCCGAACACCAGACTCTTTTCCTCGTCTGGGGCTTGATCTCGCACAAACGCGGGCATTGCTTTGTTAAGCCAGGGCCTGTCTCGATCTTCGTCCCCTTCTTTCCCCGTGAACTCCATGAGCTCAGACATGGCGGATACTCGTATACGTGGGACCCTTGTCGATCTTCCGGTGGTCGTGGCTGATGCTGATGCTACGGCCGCACGTCTGGCGGGATCAAGGTCGAGATCATCTGGGTCGTATTCATGAAGGTTTGGGTGTTGATCTGGCGACCCCACAGACACCATATCCACATCTCGATCTTTCGCTGGTGCTAAGATCACGGGATTGATAGTGCCTTGTTGTTCCTTCAGGAACCGGCTCATCGCCGCCTTGAAGTATGATTCCAGCTTTGCATTCGATCCTTGTGCCATGGTCGGCGCGATGACGTCCATCATTCGCTTGGCTTCTTGATCTCCACGCTGCCTCAGCATAGCAGCACCTGAAGGGCCTAGTGTCATTCGAGGTGGGTCATCGGCACTGTCGGTATCCACCTCCTCAGTCATCGACTCATAGTGTGAGGATGTCCTTCCCCTCATAGAGGTTAACCTTAAGCCTCAACGGCTTAGGTTGGGCTGGTTTCACCTCAGCCACGGGGGCCTGCTGCCCCTGTACGTGGGCGATTAGCCCTCTCTCGTACGTGTCGAACGCCTCAATGCGTTCGACCTGCTCGGCCGGCGTAGCAGCCGCCAAGCTTCGGAGGGCATCTCCTCCAAAGATGCCCACCATCTTCCGGACCGACTCAAACTGAGAGTCGGTCAAATGAGGGAACTCCCCTCTATCCATCCTGGCTTACCTTGTAGGAGCCACAGAGGATTCAGGTAGTCAATCTACCCACGTAGGCGTGGATTGACTACAAGTGCTACCAAGTGTGACGGGGTCACACGAGCACCTTGCTTGAGGAAGCGTGCTATTAAGAGTATACAAACTCTAAGTGAACGGCAGTTCACTAGTCTCTGGTCTAAGGGGGACTTAATAGCCAGTATATAGTAGATTAAAGTTAATTAAGTCATTTGGCCTGTAATACAAATTACTAATTAACTATAATTTAACCTTAATATGCATATATAAATTAGGTCAAATGACGGTACCCTTTCGAGGGTACCCCTCATGTAACCCCGTTACAGGTACCCCAGATAGGGTACTCCCTCTAGAAGTAGATGTACTTCTGTGAGTATTCGTTTTAGATTCTCAGTCGTGGGTGGTGTGGACCACACCACTTCCACGTAGGTCAGGTGGCTAGGGCCAACCAATAGCATTTGACCTACCTTTTATATGCATATATAGGAGAACTATAGTTAATTAGTTACTTGTATTACAGGCCAAATAATCTAATTAACCAGAAATAAATCAGTCTTAAAATCTACTCTAAACTGGTTATTAACTCCTCAGCCCAGGGACTAGTTAACCGCCGTTGACTTAGAGTTTGTATACTCTTAGTAGCACGCTTCCTCAAGCACGGTGCTCGTGTGACCCCGTATTAAATAGAGAGTCGCGCAGACCGCGCTCCACTCGTTGCGGGCAGCAGGCTTGCCCTGTCTGCCCGAAGAGTTAAATTAACAATGAAACAGAAATCTCTTTAAACTGTTAAGTATTTCTATGAAGCAAGTACTAGAGGAAGTTCAGATCGCCATATGCGATCTGGATAGTACAGGCAGAGAGCTGCCTGCCATCCATAGTGCGATGACGAGTAGAGGCCGAGGAGTTAGGCAGTCGAGGACGCAGTCCGAAGACGAACTTCACTTCCTCTTTTGCCTCAGACACCGAGCACGGTTCTAGAGCATAGGCATTAGAATAGAGGATGAAGAGTAATAAAGCACACTTCGTGAGTTTCATATTAGTGTTCTAAGTTTCATTTTAACATTTCAAGTAAGATGAGCAAGCCCAACAACAACTTGAGTGTGCTGAAGTTTAGCGATGAGCAGGCACAGTTTGCCTCGTGGAAGGACCGAGGTTTGGTCCACCTTCGCTCATAGAGCAGTCAATGTCTGGTCGAAGAGATTTAGGCCAAGAGAATGACACCAGCTGTTTGCTACGAAGATTCTCTTACGGGCAAGCCGACGGTAGCACCACCAAAAGATGATGCTCCCGAGAAGGAAAAAGAAGGGCACGCTTTGCAGCTTGCCTTCGTGGATCAACAAGAGTCGTACATCATGGATTTGCTGAGCTTGACAATGCCGGCATCCTATAAGCTTGACGGCAAGGTGCACCAGCGGGTCCATGTGATTTGGCGCGACATTGAAAGGCGTTACGGTCTCAATACTGCGGTTGGTGTTGTCGGATTGCTACAGCAATTCGAACAAGAAGTGCATGCTGACTTTATGAGTGTAAGTCACCTCTTTGCACGGCTGAAAGCACTCAAAGATGAGGTCAGCCGCAACAGCGGAGAAGCGTTGCAGACAGGCGTCATCTCGTCAAATCTTTTGATGCTCAAGGTTCTGGGAGTGTTACCGAACTATTTATGGGGTCAAGCCATCGATTTTACGCCGACTGAGTTTACGCTCGACCGTGTGGAGGCCAGGCTCTGTGCCATCTTTGGGCACAAGAGTAAGGTCGAGATAATGGCCTTAGATGGTGGAAGGCCTGTGAACCATGTCCAAGCGGGCCATGTTAAGCCGAAGAGGCCAGCCCTGATTAAAAGAAAGGCAACTGCACCGCCTGGTCCTGACATGCACTATAATCTCGGATACATGAAGTGCCACTATTGTGCTGGGGTGCACAATGATATCAACAATATCGGGCCCCACAAAAAGGCCGATTGCCTGAAGTTGAAACAAGATCAGGCGCTTGGTGTGTTTCGCCGAGACTTCTTTGCGGTCGGTAAAGCTGGGCCGCGAAAGCCCGTGCATGAACCCGTGCCTAAGATGAAAGGCAAGGCGAAGAAAGTCCGTCGAGAGGTTCCGATTCAGGAGTGCCTACAGGCAGCTGTGCCTGTCGATGCTTACCGGGCTGTGCAAGAAAAGGCACCTTCGAGTCCTGATGGATACGTGAGCCCTCCACCAAGTGCACTTGAGTTGACGGTGACACCTGGACGGGGCACTGCACCATTTGACGACGAAGATGAGCCAATGGGCTCAGTCGTCAACGCAGTAGATGTCGACGCTAAGGACAAGAGTCAAGACGGTCCTCAGCAAGACGAGGCCATGGAGGAAAAGGCAGCGGAAGTCAACCATCAAGGGATTGTGGCGACGACTTAGCGCTTCGCTTGTATGATGAGTGAGCTGGAAAGCAAGGTACGACCTTTGTATCTGTTTCTATTAAATGGTGACTCATATGTAACAACGGATCTTGGGTTCTGGACTCAGGCGGCGGACACGGCCTAGCCAGCGAGATGACACGATTTGTGAGGAAGAAGCCTTTTACACAATACATGTTTACCTTTGCTCAGAGCTCTAAACACTATAATACACATATCGGAACAATTAAGTTGTATTTGCGTGGTCCTAAAGGGATTAGACCGTTTCTATTCGATAACATAGCAATGGTACCACCCGCTACCTCGAACATTCTGAGCGAGTTCTGGCTCAGACGCAGTGGGTACCAAATAATTGGATCACTGAGCGAAAAGTTCAAGTTTGTTATTTTTGACAATGAACGTTTATTTATTGCAAAAGCAATAAATGGAGCCTATTTTGTGCAGAATAAAACGCTTTCAGAGCGACAAATACTGTGTAGTGCAGTGCAGTGAAAACACAATCATGCAAACCACTAGAGCTCCCAGAGTCAGGGATACTTAAGAATACACTGCAGGAATAGCATGTAAAACTGGGGCACATAAATAAAGATACGCTCATAGATATGCTGAGCATGAAGCTGGTAGAGGGGTTGCCTACAATGTCAGCTTCGGGATTATGGAAGATTCCGTTCTTTTGCTCAACATGAGCGGAGATGAAGAAGCGGAGAATGTCCTACCGCAACACAAAGGGTTCGAGAGACGAACAACCAATCAGCACCATTCATATGGACACCAATGGCCCCACGAAAACAATGGGAGCGTACGGAAGTCATGGGACTATCAAGTACTTCCAGAGTATCATTGACGACAACACGTCGTGGCGTTGGACTTATGTTCTACGCAGCAAGAAAGAAGTCTTTGAGAAAGTAGAAGAGATACTACTGCAACTAGAACGTGAGGGAAAGTTCACGATTCGTCGGATCAGGTCCGACGATGGCACTGAGTTTGCGAACGCTGCATTTAAAAACTTCTGTAAAGGAAAGGGCGATGTCTTTCAGACATCAAATGCTTACAGCCCTGAAGAGAATGGAGCTGCAGAATGGGATCACCAGAGTAAACTGGATAGAGTGCGCTGTGCACTCAAGGATGCCGATATGGTGCACAAATGGTGGCCAGAAGCACTCATGTACATGACTTATGTGCAGAATCGCACACCTATGAGACGGTTGGGATACAAGACACCGTATGAGATGGTGAAAGGGAAACCACCCAACATAAAGGAGCTACCTGTCTAGGGTTCAGTCTGTTTTGCGCACATACCAGCTGCCCTGCGAAAAGACAAGAAGCTATCTGCTCGTGCTGTTAAGTGCAGATTCCTCGGTATATCGGAGGATACTAAGGGTTACTGGTTATGTGACACCTATAACAACAAGCACCTCATATCACGGGATGTGCTGTTCGATACGACCAATGTAGCCGCAATGGTCAAACGAGCTTTCGGACAAACCGAAGAAGCTCTCACAACCGAATCTGCCGCGCGAGAGTCACCCGCAGCAGAAGAAACAAACACACCTACCGGTGGAAGTACGGAGATAGTGGGAGCTG
Source organism: Phytophthora palmivora (assembly GCA_008079305.1). Lineage (NCBI taxonomy): Eukaryota > Oomycota > Peronosporomycetes > Peronosporales > Peronosporaceae > Phytophthora > Phytophthora palmivora. The sequence goes on from VOQZ01002116.1 coordinate 57,190, forward strand.
ATCCACTTACACAGTCGTCTACTGACGCAGTGGGAGCCGAATCGCCTACTCAGGCAGCTGCCCCTCCGTGGGAGCTAAGAAACAACGCCGACGCGCGGGATAGTGCGGGTGCCACAAAGCCGAGAGCCGCGACCGCGTCGAGAGGCTAAGAAATCTAAGAGATATCAGGATTATCAGTGCATTCAGGCGATGTTAGATAAGAACGTTGCACAGGATATATTGGAGCACAAAGTGCCTACACCCCGATCGCTAAAACAAGCGTTGAGTGGACCTCATAGAGAGCAGTGGAAACAGGCTCTGGAACTAGAATACGACTCCTTGATCGAGAATGGGACGTGGAGACTCGTACGACTGCCACCCGGGCGTAAGGCTTTGCCATGTCATTGGGTACTAGTTGTAAAGTATAAAGCTGACGGTACCGTCGAGCGGTTCAAAGCACACAAGGTAACCACCAAGGGTTTGGGGTAGACTGTGACGTGGTATACGCGCCGGTGGCGCAACTTGAGTCGTTACGCCTAGTGCTGGCGATAGGAACCATATTGGACTGTCATATCCATCAGATGGATGTCCATACGGCTTTCTTGAATGGCACAATGGAAGGATGGCAGAAACTCTACATGAGGCAACCTCACGGCTTTATGAAGCGAGGCCATGGGCATCTGGTCTGTGAACTTCAAAAGAGCATTTACGGCTTGAAGCAAGCCCCTCGCATCTGGTATAGAGTCCTTCATCACAAAGAGTTTTGCATCTACGTGCAAAACGTGGGAGAAGAATGGCTTATAGTCGTGGTATCTGTTGATGATCTGACGATCATGTCGCGGAACATGCGACTCATCCACAGGATGAAAGCCGAATTATCAAATCGGTTTAAAAATGAGGACATTGGTGACATTCACTATATCCTCAAAATGGAGTTGCAACACAATAGAGAACAGCGAGTGATGATGGTCTCACAGCGCAAATACATTGTAGAGTTGATCACAACGTACAAGATGGTTGACAGCGCACCGGTGATGACACCACAAGTGGCTGGCCTAACATTAGAGCCAGATATGAAAATGAGCGCACAGCAGATTGCGGCGCAGCCTTATGACTACAGAGGCATTGTTGGATCACTCCAGTACTTAGTTCGTGGTACACGACCTGATATCGCAAACGCTGTGAGAGAACTTAGCAAGTTTTTATCTTGTTACAACCGTACGCACTGGGATGAGGCTAGGCGAGTACTCAAATACTTGAAAGGGACGTCAACGTACGGTCTGTTTTTCGATGGGAAAATGAGGGACGTGACCTACGAAGTGTACACTGACGCAAGCTTCGCGTGTCAATCAAAAGAACGTAAATCTGTTACTGGGTACGTGGTAAAAATGGTAGGTACCAGCGTGTCATGGTGCAGTACCAAACAAGGTGGCGTATCACTCTCTACTGCTGAAGCTGAACTTATCGCACTAAGCGAGTGAGTCGAAGAAAGTGAGTGGCTGTGGCATTTGCTGAGCGAAATGGGTTTTCCACAAAAGTTACCAGTGCAAGTATGGTGTGATAGCAAAGCCGCCATCAGCATTGTAAAGAATCCTGGAAACCACAAAGCAAACAAGCACATAGAGATTCGTTATCTATTTACGAGGGACCTGGTAGAAATTGGTCGCCTCAAGATAGCCTATTGTGCAACTACAGAGATGACAGCAGATATATTCACTAAAGCTCTGCCAACAAAGCAGTTCCTAAAACTGAGAGAGAAGCTAGGAGTTCGCGATCTAGAACTTACCCCTAGTACTTAGTGGGGGTGTTGAATGGAGAGTATCTAAAACGAATACTCACAGAAGCATATCTACTTCTAGAGGCGGTACCCTTTCTAGGGTACCCCTCATGTAACCTGTGGCGAAGTGGGTGAACACTTTTCGGCTTCCGGACTGGAAGTCGGTCGCCCAGAGTGTATAGTGCGTGTCCAGGTGGGTTCTGGAATGAAACGTCCAGATGCCAAGTGGGGTCAGTCTCAACCTTCCGGGATCCTATGGGTATCCGAAGGGCAGAGTTGGCGTGTGACCTTGTGGTATCCCTTTGGGTATCGTTTGTCTTCGTGTATCCGGTTTAGTCACCAATGAGTTACTTCTGGATGCCGATCGGATCCAGGTATTTAAATGCCAGGTACTTTCCAGATGTAGTCGTCTGGAATCAGCGAAAGACTATTAGCAGAGTCTTCCCCTAGCGGTTAACCAATACAATACAGAGAGTTAATATGCAAATATACAGCCGCTCTTATTCTTTGTGGCCCTTGAGCGGTGGGCACTCCAGATGCCAGTCGACGGAGTCTGATTCCGGAACACTGGCTCAGTTCCGGGACTCTCACAAGCGCACCACTTCCGGATAACCACTTGGTTCCCGGAAGACAATATTCAAATGGGATCCGGGATCACTAGAAAGTAATCCGGATAACCCTCAATATACAATCCTATCACACAGTAGTTAATTCAATACAGTTCCAAGGGGCTAACTACTAACAACCTCCTAAAAACGCAGTTATAATATGAAATGGGTATCCGGAGCCCGGAATACCAACTGGAATATGAAATAGGAAGTTCACTTCCGGATGCGCCTTCCGGATCCCTTACCTAACTTGGTCTTGACCTTTGTGGAGAATCCCGCGACGGTATACGCTGTCGTCGCGGCCTAACGCTGGCGGAGGTGACCCCGAGCCCTCTTCTTGAGGCTGGTCGGCGGTTCTCGGCAGTGGTGGCTTGTGGGAACCTCCCGCACACTCACTTGCGTCCTTGGTGGCAAATTGAACTCTCTGTTATTTATGTATAAGTATTTTGCTTAAGTCTCTGCTAAACATCTTGATTTCACTATAGAAAGGGGCAGGGAGCGCGTGTTTCTGTCGCCGAAGCCCGAAGAATTCCGGCTGGTGCCGAGCACATCGTGGTCGGTCGTTTTAGTCGGTCGGTAATCACTTGGCTTGAGTATACGTAGAGCTTCAACTGGATAGTGGGTACAAATCAGGATTTCCCCGGATGCCAGTCCCTTCCAAATGCTATTGGTGTTTGAATTCCACGTGACCTTGGGCGTCTTCTAGAGTTCTTTTCACAGGATATACTTGGATACCGTATGGGCACCTGGTTCCGCTATATCAGGACTCCGGATGCAGATGGTCGACTCGGGATTCCGGGCCGGACATGGATTCCGGAGATTATCGAAAGTATTCCTGAAGCGTAACGCTTACATCTTCCCAGATTCCTGTCCCAATGTTGTAAAATCTCAGCCAATCAGCCCACAGATCAATGAATGGTCCTGGGAGGCGGCTTCTGGGGCGAAAATTCAAACCCACAGCTTCACAAACCCCGTTATATCCTCCCCACTTAGGTTGAAAACACCCCCAACCAATGAGAAGCTAGGAAGAGAGCTCCGCTCTCTTTCCTGTCCTTGTCGATACCCATCGACGAGCCACCGTTATGGCTCTGAGGCTTTCATTCAGCCTTTCGCGCTCTTGCAAGCGCCAGAGGTTTCCACGTCAACCTCCTCAAGATGCCGAAGAAGGCAAGCACCCGCGGCGCTTCGGCGCCTTCTAAGTCTAAGACCGCGAGGTCGAGGGCTGCTAAGGCCAAGTCGAAAGACAAGGCTGCTCCGCGCAAGGAAGCCCGCAAGGCGGCTTCTGAGGCAGCCAGCTAGCATACCGCTGCTGCTGCCACACAAGAATAGAGCCCGGGACGCAGTCGCTCGCGCTCCTGTCGCCCGACAACAAGCCGAACCCTCGGTTCGCCTATCGGGGCTACAATCCTGGGGCGGAGTCTCCGGTCTTTGATATCCCAGTGATCACGGGATCAGAGTCTGATGGGGACTCTCCTGGATTCACCAAGGATCCAACTCCTTCACAGGACGTTCCTTCTCAAGACGCTCCTGTTGATGATCCAGAATCATCAGAGGCTAAGGCAGCTTCGACGAGCTCGCCTCCCAAGAACATTACCTTAGACGAAGGTAAGGCTCGAGCCCAAGCTGCGAAACCAGCTTCTTCAAAACAGGCTGGTGAGGGTGCTGCTGCTGCTAAGAAGCGCGCAGCCCCTGGCTCTCCTACTTCAGAGCCTCCCATTGCAAAGGGATTCCGATCCCTGTTCGACTCCTCAGACGAGGACGAAGCGGAGGGGGCTATCACCGAGCCCCAAGAGATCTCCAACGATCTCGGCGAGCAGCAGGAGCGCTATCAAGCTGCTCGGCTGCAAGGCGCCTCAGAGGTAACATCCTCTGCGCCTCCCACGCCGGTGTATCCTCGCGGATACTATCCACCGGATGCGGTGCCTGGGCCTCCTATGTTCTTGGAGAGTCTCAAGGCCCCTCGTGGTCTAAACCATGGGCGCACTTCACGTGGTGCCTATGAGCGTGCCTTGGTTCAAGTCGAACCACTCTTTGTCAACGACATTGAGGCCGCTAGGTGTGTGCTGCTTGCACCACACCGAATTCCTCTCAAGGAATTCACGAGTCTCCGGAAGAAACCGGTAGACCTTGGTGGTCTCTTTCCCGTGTGAGGGTACCCTTGGGTACAGCCCGAGAACACCACAACCCAATCCCAGGCAGAAGACCTGTTCTGGAGATGGGTCTCTTTAAAGAACTTTACAGTTCAGGAGTTAAAGGAACTCCGAGAAGATCGTCTGCTGTCCTATGTATTGGACCAGCGCGATCTTCGCATCGAGTTTGCTCCTTTAATTGCTAAGCGGCAACTCCCCTCCGTCATGGAGGGACCTAGACAGCAGTCTAAGTCCATCGTTCAGGATGAGCGCGGGTACGGTTCCGTAAATCCAGGTCCCGTACACCGTAAGAAGCCGCGGACTACTTACGCCCCGGCTGTTGATCCCAAATCTCAACAGCCTTCGGGCAGTCAACCCGGAGCCGGTCTTCCGGCTCCCGCGAGTTCTGTGACGAGGGGTAACCCCGCCACTTCACAAGCAGCTGGCGCTTCCCAGAGCGCCGCCGCTCTTGGACGACCCGCTCCACATGGTAGTGTAGCTCGCCGTTCCGGTCAAGGAGGGCAGGAGGAGCTCTCGCACGCGTTTGAGTACGAGGCTCCTTCTCAGCCTTATCCTTCTGGGCCCTTTATTTGGGTCGGGGCTATATGGGATCTCATTTGTATGAGGAATTCCGTCGACTTGTGATCGCGAGATCGAGGTTGCCCTTGGTATTGGGCCTGGCGGTTATGGTGCCGCTTAGTCAATGGAGTCAGGAGCCTATACATCCTACCGCACTAACGTGCTTTGTACCATCCGGAAATTGTGTTCGTAGGTCATGTAAGCTCTGAAAATCCGGCTGAGCCATCGGTTACCAGATCTGTGGTAGTTAGAAGTTCGGGCTAGTGAATGGCCAATTGAATCAGTTGTAGCTGATACAGGGCTAGGCGCTAGTGCTGACAGCATGGAAGGACTAACCATGTCCGTAGGACGTCCCTTGTCAGCTGCAACCCACGCAACTTGCCTATCAATATGTCCTTGAGTGGAAGTCAACGAATTTTGCATTTGGAGATTGAACTGATCTGAACGTCGCCCAAACACCGTCAGCTCTTACTCTCCTAACCCAAAGTTAGTCCCTAACCAAACATATTTCAAAGGCATTCCGTTATTTCGGAATCCGTTTAGTGGATACCAAAAATCCTATTCCTAACGGTATAGCCTAATATCCACTTCCTACTGCGAGATGTGGTGAAGTGGGTGAACACTTTTCCCGCCCAAGGTATAGCGAGCCCGAAAGGAGGGGGTGGCCCTTCGAGAAGAACCGACGTTTCGAGTAGTACAGATCCTAGACCAAGTACTAGGTTCAATCCAGGTTAGCGTGTGACGTTGTGCAATCCCTATAGGCATCGATTAAGGCGGCGGACCGGGTTTCACCGAATATTTGTATTCCTAAGATAGATGAACAGAAAATGTAAGAACTTCCAGGTCCTTAGAGTCCTGAGTGCGGGTTGAAAGATCATGAGTAAAGACCTTCTTCCTTAAAACAATACAGAGTTTGAATATACAATATGCAGCCTGTCAGTTTGTTAGCACGCCCGAATACAGGTAAATTTCGGGATGCCCTACGCGCACCACCCTCGAATACTCGAGGGAATCAATAGAATGTCTTTCCTAATCACACAGCATTCCACAGTCAAATCCTTGGGGTAATCGCTACCAAACCTCCTAAGATCGCAGGAAAAATCATATGAAACGCAAGGGGATCTCGGGGTGTCCACTAGCACCTTAACAAATAAAGTAAATGGATCACCCCGAGTGCTCAAGTCCACTAGTTCCCAAGTTAAATCGACTTGAACATGCAGAGAGCTTTCACGCGGTTAGCGTAGTCTTGGTCGTCCTCACTCTGAAACCCACCTGCTTCGAGCATTCCTCCAGGTAGCTCTCCCTCGACGAGATGCATCGGGGGACACAGTGGCCTCTCTTGGTTGCCTGCGCTTCAAGGGACGCTTGTGATTCGCAACGCAGATAAAACTCGAAGACACTTGTGTTTCACGGCACAAATCAAACTCTCTTTAAAATTATATTCTACCTCGGCATTCTAAAATCTTCTTCAATCATCATAGTTTTGGTACTTCTTGTGCGGTCTCCTTTACATGGTGAGGTCACACTCGGGTAGACTTGGTCTCAGTATACTTGAAATGTCACGTCGAACTTGGATCTGCAAAAACTCATCAGCGATGTTTTGGCTCTTCTAGGATCGGCAGCACGGGTCTTGTCCTTGTACAGTGTAGTCATCTGATTGCGATACCCTCAGGGTGCCCTGTTGACTCAGCTTGAATGTCAGCGAACTGACTTCCGGACTAAACTCATCTTCGACTACCTGATCTTCAGTCTTGTTCTAGGACAGTCGCTTGGTAATTCGGGATTATTGTCATTCAGGATGTACGGCCATTCAGGGTGTACTTCGTAACTTCTGATCCGGTATTTGATCGAACTTTCAGGATATCGGAGACTTTTTGCATGTGCAGGTGTGGTCATAACTGTGGAAACATTGGGATTATTGGATGGCTTGGGTGATGTTCGGGTAGGCTGCTCCTCGGGATACGTTCACCGAGGGCACTTGCTTCCTTCGCTTGGATACCTGCCGTCAAGGGGTCGGTGGTAGGACTGAGCGTCAATACTGCATACTGAATGTGGTATCTTTTCAGTGAAGACTCTTCGAACCTATTAGACTCTCCGTAGCCGAGCATACGCGTCCCCAAAGTCCAAATCATCTGTTCGCCCAGGTGTTCCACGCAATACCCATCCTGAAAACCATCATCTCTTGTCCGAATCAGTCTGCTCGGGATGTCCCGGCTGGGCAGCTCGGGTGTGCTTAGAAAATTCGAAGGCACATCGTCACAGAGACCTAACAGAAGTCTGACTTTGGAACACTCGATAGTCTAAATACTTGTACATCTGGTGGTAAGAATGCTTTCGCATAGATTGCACCACCTGTCCGTGTTCTTTTAAAGTTACAAAACTTCCGTGATTTGTGAAAAAAAGTTTTACATTATATACATTATTGAATTAGTTTATTGTACAAATTCGAAATTTGATGAATTGATTAGAACTGGTTATTAATTAATCTTGTTCTTTTCAAAACAATACGGGCCACCCAAGTAGTATCCACTAAATATGACTGAGTGTTGGATCTATACGTGGTAGAGAACTCAGTTAAGTCAAAGCGGCTTTTCATTCCTCATTATTAAACATGATTTGCGAAATCTATCCGTTCCATGTCAAGCGCCAAGTTGTTTGCAGCGTTGGAACGCGGACGCAATACCTATACTACCCAAAACATCGATCTGGGTTGAAGGCTAAGCTGATTGTGTCACCTGGTAATCCTGTCGTTATAAAAAACGACCACATCTGCGCACTATCTCCAACAAGGCCGTCGACGTAACCGACGTGATTGAAGAGGTGCTAGAACGTCGTAGCCAAGTCGATTTAGCTTGTGTACAGGGTCTATATGGGATGAAGTCTATAAGGAGCTTAAATCAAGTACAGGGTTCGCCCATTAATTCCTTAGACGTCAACAGGAATACGATATATAGATTTCGTCCGCAAGGTCGTGAATGGAGAGGATTGCTTTTGTAAAATTGAAACGGAGCCCCATTGCTTCCTGTCCGAAGACGATGAAAGATTGTCCTGCTTTTCAACTCGTCGTTTGACGAAGAGCGCTGTAACAGGATTGGTCAATAATATGACCAATAGGGGATAGCCTAGGAAATACTTAAAGTTAGTAAGGTATACACAATATAGAAAACAGATGTAGAGCGGTTGTGGAAGCTTCTAGAAGCTTCCATCCGCTTGAACGGTGGGGCGGCACTTTGCTTTTTGCACGCTCTCCCCAAGAAGCTCCTCACCTTTGATATACTGGTAGCACTTGTTGGTCCCAGCAACCGGATCACAAGGAGCCCATGCCGACAAACGCCCAGCTACTCGCCGAGATCGATCGGCTGAACCAAGCAATGGCAGAACGTACACGAGTGCCTAGCAACCTGCCTAAGTTCACAGGCAAGAGGGGGGAGGATGTACGTGAATGGCTATTCCAAGTGGAGAACGCGTGTAGGATCAACAACATCACTACCGAAGACGCAAGCACACGTCTACCAGGGATCGCCGGGTCGGCCATGGAAAAGCCGGCCTCGGGCTGGTTCCTACATTGGTCATCGACGACGAGAAGTGAGGAGCACACGTGGGGGATTTTCCGTGAGCATGTGCTCCAACACTTCGAAGCGTCGAACTACCAGGCTGTCCTACGTGAGTAGCTTCAACGACTGAAGCAGACAGCAGATATCGAGTCCTACAATGGTGAGTACTCGGCACTTATTTTTCGGGCCGAAGGCATGAGTATGCTCGACCAGGTGTTATGTTCTGCCAATGGTCTGAAGCCCCGCACGCGAAGCTATGTGAAGCTAGAGAACCGAGAAACACTGAGTGACGCGATGGATCTTGCAGTGAAGTATGAGGTAACTCACTTCATCGACGACACCCGCGACCGCCAAGCCCGTCAAGAAACAAAGAAGCTGAACAACCTCACAGTCAAACATGGAAAGCCGTTTAAGGAGAAATCTTTTCGAGGAAAAGGACGCTTCAAACCGAAGACGGACTCCAAGCGTACCGAGAGTCGTACATGTTTTTTCTGCAAGAAGCCAGGACATGTCAAAGCCAATTGTTTCCTCTGGAAGAAGGACCAGGAGAAGCAGGGAAAAGGTCAACCACGTCAGTGAAAGAGGGTCCTGGCGTGGTCGAGAGCGTAACCAGAACCGTTAAGATCGAGAATGTCAGCCTTAATGTTCTGTGTGAAAACCCTCTGATTTACAAGTCACGTCCACTGTTCTCCGTTACGGGGGAAATCAGTATGGATGGCAAAACCATCCTGACTGGGAGAATACTACTAGACTGTGGGGCAACCACGATATACGTGTCGAAAAGGTGGATCAATGAGCACCAGTTCGAGACGAAGAAATTCGAAGACAAGAACATTCGAGTCAAACTTGGAGACAACCAAATCGTTGAGACGGAACTGGAAGTAGTATCCGTAGCGATTAAGATATCTGGTCTGAGTGAGGCGTACAAGTGTGTCGCCGTCGTCTACGCCACACCAGAAGAATTTAACTGCATCCTCGGAATTCCACTCTTTGAGGACATGCAACCACAGATTGACTGGAGAGGTCGACAAATCAAAGGAACAAGATCGAAGATTCTGCGCTGGGAACGAGCAGGCGAGATCTGCGGATCGATCGAGGAAGGCGGACCGGTGATTGCCTCCGGGCTTCGGAGATCTGTCGAGGCGAAAGGCCTATCGGCGAAAAGACCCGATTCCTGTCGAGGCGCCGCGCTGGAAACGGATGTGACATTCGTGGTCAAACTTGCTCGTGACACAGTGCAGACGGTGAGCCCAACTGTTGTTCGAGAACAACAGAAAGACACGTCAGCCGGCAAGGGTTCGGCGGTGAATGACGACCCGGAGTCGTCTAAGCGTGAGGATACTGCCGCGAGTGTAGAAGACGGCTGCAGTATCCGGGGCAAAGACAGCGTCGTGGAGAAGATGTTCACGATGGGTGTTGTTGATGAAATAGGTGTACAAACCAAGTACATCACAAGGAAGAAGCTGAAAAAGTTCCTGAGAATCAAGACCAAGTCGATCGAAGAACCAGACTTTATGTTAGTGCTGTCCAACGAGACGATCAAGCGGGGCGCTCGTACACTGCAACGGCAAGATCAACCAGCCAGTGTCGTAACCGCAAAAGCTCAACGATATCTTGAAACCGACTGGGAAAGCTTTCAAGATAATCCTGCCTTCAATCTTCTCATGGAGTACAAGGATAATGTGTTCCGCCCGGAACTACCTGAAGGTTTACCAGAGAAACGCGAGATCGAGCACCGGATCGATGTGAAGGATCCAAACCTCGCGATGTACAGGCAGCAATGGCGACAATCACCAGAGCAGCAACGTGAAATTGTACGATGGGTCATCGACATGGTGAAGAAGAAGCTCATCCGACCAAGCATCAGTCCGCACGCAGCACCAACGTTTTGTGTTAGGAAACCAGTCGGCTGGAGGATAGTCCACGACTACCGGTATTTAAACTCCAACACAGTGCGACAAAGCATCCCAATGACGCGGAAAGAGGACATCTTAGACGCGATGGCAGGATCATACTGGCTATCCACAATGGATTTGATGTCCGCGTATTATCAGGTGCGCATGCGTGAGGAAGACATTAAGTTTACTGCTTTCCAGGCCCCGAATGGTCTTTGGGAGTATCTGGTGTTGCCAATGGGAGTCTGCAACGCGCCAGCAACAATGCACAGGCTCACGTCGAAGATCTTCCGAGACTTGAAGAGCACGAAATCGCTCTATGACGATATCTACATCTTCACAAAGTCACCAAGAATCGAAGATCATCTGGATGCGCTACGCGAGACACTAGACATTTTGCGTGAGAACAAGCTTTACGTTAAGCTCTCCAAGTGTGTCTTCTGTGCCGAAGAGATTCCATGCCTCGGAGACTTTGTGGGACGAAACGGTGTGCGAATGGATCCCGATAAAGTGCAGACAATCAAGGACTGGCCGGTACCACGAACACAAGAGGAGCTCCACAGCTTTCTAGGTCTAACTGGATACGTCCAGCGTTTCTGCCCGGAATACGCCACGTTAACAGCAGCAATGTTCGCGCTCCTCAAAAAGAAGAACAAGCGCAATGCAAAAGCTCACTTCAATGATGAACTGCTGAAGAACTTTAAAGAGTTAAAGCGACGGTTGTGCAATCCTCCAGTGCTGCACCTGCCAGATTTCAGCCAACCAATGCATCTTCGTACAGACGCCAGTAAGTTCGCTGTCGGTGGAGTCTTGTTCCAAGTCGTGAACGGAGTTGAGCGTCCTATCGCCTACACCAGTCGCAAGATGAAACCCGCGGGGCTCAAGTACCCAACACAGCAGCAGGAACGCTTGGCAATCGTAAATGCACTTGCGGCCTTTCGGATATACTGTCTGGATAAACCACTAATCGTCGAAACAGATCTCACTCAGAAGATGGCGAATCGTCGTTTAGCGCGGTGGTACGATATCCTCGCTGAGTACCAACCAACATTCTCATATCTCCCAGGGGCGAAGAATGGTATTGTGGACGCACTAAGTCGAAGACCAGATCTGCAACCCGAGACCAAGTTCTTCCACGACTTGAGCATTACCAGTTTCAATGATACGTCATTCAGCTTGGCGATAAGCGATGTGGTCATGAACTCGGATACCATCTCGAAGATCAAGAAAGCATACAACAAGGATCGAGAAGTAAGGACCAATCTTAGCTGCAATCAAGCAGCGCTCCGCAACTCTGAAACACAAAGAGTGTAAACAGCATCGGAAGTTGTACAGATGCTACTTCGAAGAACACGGCCTTTTGCAATACCAATCTCCAGCAGATGACAATCTCCGAATCGTTGTTCCCAACGATGCGAAGTTGAGACAACAGATCATTGGAGAATGTCATGACGCAAACTATGGAGGGCATCCAGGGGCTGAAAGAACGTACCTGACGTTAGTGCGCCATTGGTACTGGGCCAAGATGCTGAAGGCGATCCAGAAATTCATTGCAGACTGTGAGCCATGCCGACGGAATAAACCGAGGCTGACAAAAGCTCCCGGCTTGCTCGAACCACTGAAAATACCGGATGAACGCTGGAGATCAATCTCGATGGACTTCATCGCAGACTTACCACAGACAAAGCGCAAAGTCAACTCCATCTGGGTTGTCGTCGATCGCCTGACGAAGCGTTGCCAGTTCGTGTCCACCACGAAAACGGTGACAGCTGAAGGTGTAGCACAACTTTTTGTTGATCACATCTGGAAGTTACACGGAATGCCAACAAGCATAGTATCAGATCGAGATAGGAAATTCGTTTCCGCTTTTTGGCAACACATCTTCAAATCGGTCGGAACGAGGTTGAGCATGACCGTAGCACACCGTGCCCAAGGCGACGGACAGACAGAGCGAATGAATCGCACGCTCGAGGAATATCTACGAAGCTACGTTGGACCTTTGCAAGATGACTGGGATTTGCATCTCGTGAATGCCGAATTTGCTATCAATTCAACAGTAAACTCCAGCACCAAACTTGCACCTTTCGAAGCTGATCTAGGGTATATCCCTTTGAATCCACTTCAACTTGCAGCGGAACAGTGTCAGAACGTGCCCAAGAGTCGTCGCGGCGCCGAATTCCAAGAACGCCAGAATGCGATACTGTTTCGATGTCGAGAAGCACTCGCTCAAGCTCAAGAGAGGATGCGCGACATCTACGACCGGAATCGCGAGGAACAAGCCTTCAACGTTGGCGATCAAGTGTATTTGAGTACGAGGAACCTAGACCCGAAGCACACTGGCTTACCCAACTCGTCCAAGTTTGGTCCGAAATGGATCGGACCATACACGGTCGTACGGAAGGTACACAACCATGCATACGAGCTCAACATCCAAGCAGAAAACAAGCTCCACCCAGTCTTCAACACGGGGTCGTTGAAGCCATACATGGCGTCAACACGGCTGTCTAAACCTAGTGAGGTGATACTTGCTGACGGAAGCGTTGGCCATGTGATAAAGAGCATCAAGGGAAAGCGTCGCTGGAAACGACGTACTGAATTCCTTGTGGAGTGGTGGGAGAAGAGCAATCAACATGGGAACCAGTGGATAATCTCTCGCAAGTCCCAGACCTTATAGCAAAATTCGAAGACGGAAGAAACGAAGGCGACGATGAGAGCAACCAAAATGAAGGGGGACTCAAAGGCCTACATGTATTCCCGTACTACATCCCCTACTGTTGTTGCTCCTGCATCTTCAGACGTTTCTGTCGCTTCCGTTGCGTCTTCGACATGCGTTTACCGTGACGACACTTGTAGCCATGCTTCATCTCGACACGGGTGACCCATTTCACATGCTGGATCCATTGCTGATTACTCAGCGGTAGAACAGTCACCGGAGGATCTTTTTCTTCATCGTACTGATCCAAAGCTAGAAGTCGTTTGCCAGGTCCACGTGAAACCACGACGAAGCAGTGACCAACCCCATCTTGGCCTGCACTAACCAAGTAAGCACCTGGGGCAAGATTTTGACAAAAGTCATGAAGGGTGGAAACATTACCGCTCGAAGTTGACAAGATATTCCGGTGAAGATGGTCGTAATCCAAGGGAATACTCTGCCGTTGAAGAAGCTTGAAAAACTCGGACACATCTTCACGTGAAACTCTATACTTGATAGCAGAAGGCCGGGTATCCTCAAAGGCATCCCACATCGCCATAGTAACAAGATTTGACTGACCAAGATAGTACAACGCTGATCTAAGAGCATCCATGAAGCAAGTCCCAGCTTCCGACGCACTGTCACGTTCACCAGCCCAAGCCGTGAAAGGAAGATCATCACCAGAAGCTTTCCACTCATCAACTTGCTGCATCATCGGCCTACACGAGGGGTTATCCAAACGCTCCATCCAAACCGAGCTCATTTGCAAAGGACGGCCCTTCCAGGGTACTAGATAGCAACGATGCGGTATCTCCCCCTGGACATCCAGTAAACGCACTATTTCAGACGACACATCGTAATCCCAGTCGGGTTTCGGTACGTAATGGTTTCGACGTTTCGTCGAAGGATGCATTACGGGAGGCTCAGGAAGTGGATGATACCAATGAGAGGTTTCGTCTCCACGACGTAACCGAGAGCGTCGCGGTCGATCGGCTTCCTCCTCGTCACTGTCGTTGAAAAGTCCCGTTCCAGGAGCCAATTCAGCCGATTCTTCAGAGCCCTCTTGGTCACCCGCATCAACATTGCTTGTAGACCTGTCATTTACTTCGCTGTCCGACGGCCACTCGAACTCGACCTCGTACATCAACTCCTGAAGGCGCGTGGGCACGAAACTTTCGGTCGAGACATCAACCGGAGATGGCGATGAGCGGGGACCCAAAGGTGACGTTGCGGGAGAAGAACTACCAGTCGGAGATTGGACAGCAGGCAGAGTGCTTCCACGGAGGAGATCTTCCCATAGATCCTCCTCCTCCGCGTTCAGGTCCGTGGCTGGATCGCCACGCTCAGGCACCTCGACTGGAGGGGACCCGATCTGCTCAAGGGACGGGTCAAGTGATGAAACGGGCGCCGTTGGTGCCGCCGACGCAGAAGCCATTGCGAGAGCTACCACCGAAGGTACCACCATCGTCTCAAGGGACCTATCCAAGCCACCGGTAACCAGGCAACCGTAAGGAAGCGAAGGGACAGGTGGTCGGACGAATCCCAGCGAGAATTGACGGCAGGCGACCTTGCGGTTTTCGCTTTATTTCGGGAATGACAAGTCCAGAGAGGCGCGCACGCCAGAGGAAGGGTGAGTGTAACAGGATTGGTCAATAATATGACCAATAGGGGATAGCCTAGGAAATACTTAAAGTTAGTAAGGTATACACAATATAGAAAACAGATGTAGAGCGGTTGTGGAAGCTTCTAGAAGCTTCCATCCGCTTGAACTGTGGGGCGGCACTTTGCTTTTTGCACGCTCTCCCCAAGAAGCTCCTCACCTTTGATATAAGCGCTCTACAGCGCATCTGTGGATTTTCCCATTCTGAGTTGATCGCAATCTTGTCACACTCGGGCTTGTTGACAGGATATTTAAGTTGTGGGTGGCTCCGTTCAAGCAAATGACCATACCATAATATATCCGACCTCTCCGACCCCCAACCCTAAGCATAACCAGGCAAATCAAGGAGGTGTCACCTTTAACTATCGCCCTGCCTCACCCCAAATACCCTTCAGGTAGCAGGTGACAGAACCCTAAGCCCGCTACGGCTCGCAAGTCGAGCCTTCGCTTGCCGGAGGGGCAACATTGGGTCCTGGGTTTACATCCGTGTGCTTCGCACACGGCCTGCAAACCACAGGCATGGACAGTGACATCCGCCCCCAAGTTCCGACCAATCAGAGAGCCTGCATATCGCATTATACTTGATCGGACTATACTTGATATGCGGTCGGAAGATTTGCACAAATAAACTAGAGTTTTGTAATGGTCGCACTTAAGTACGGTCGGATAAGTGATGATATTCTACCACAAGCATGGTTTACGATGCTTCGGTGGATGTTTACTTCCCTTTCATCAACGTTTTTGCAACTGCCAATTGTGAGATAACGTACACATACTAGGTCTATTGGCGATCAACTTCCGCTTCAAGCAACGGACGGTAACCTGTGACTTTAAGCTGGCCTTGAATACGGCAATGACGGGTGATTTTACTATCGCGGCGATCGTGGACTGTCTGTTCTACCTACGTCGTAAGTTTATTAACCTCCGAATCCCAAAGGAAAGTATGCAAAGGATACGGAAGAGGGGTGACGGATATATTGACCGTTATCCCGATTGGCAAAATTGTCAGCGACGGAATACTATATGTATGGCCAAAGATTAATGAAACAGGACACAAGAGGCCTAGAACATATTTTGGGCATACTTCTCTCAGATTTGGATGAAAAGGTACGATCCGAGTTTTTAGCGAAACTATTCTCAGTAAGGAAGATATCCTAAATCGCACAAACTATCGTGCGGGATCCTACAACTACCTGTACCAACGCTGCTTCGCGAATGGTTCCCCTAATCCGTACGTTTAGCTACAAACGACCAAGAAATAGTCGTTATGAGTTAACCACATGCTGGAACAAGTTTGCAGCAATTTTCGAGACCCACCACCCCACGAAGTTGTTGTCGATACAATAATCCCCGAGGATTCCACTTGAAGGATAGAACAGTTTACTCAATCGAAACAATGTTTGGTACACAAAACATGAGCGAACAATTAGGACAAACTGTTAGGCCTCTTTTAGGTGCGCGTTACCTCAGAAAGTCAGTCCCACACCTAGCTTCGTCTAAGCGACCTTTGATTCCGGGTTGCATGTAGCGCTGATTCTTGGTCATACCCGTAAGCTCCCGAGTCTTCTACCCTCCCTTGCAGAACTCGCCATAACTTCTTGAATGACTTTTCTCTAGATCGGTTCATTTTCTTAAAAATTTACAACGTAGTTGGTGTTTAAACCAGTCTTTACATGGACAGAGAATAATCCCCGTCTATCTGTCAATAACCGATCTTGTAGAACCTCAATCGGTTGGCCTCTTACAAAAATATAAATTATACGTACATAAGATATAACTTGTAAGAAAGGTTGCTGGATATACATACAGAATTTGGGGTTTAAAGTGTTTTCCTTTTTAACCCTTAACTCAACACTATCCTCTGTTAATTTCCAGCTCATTTAATAATTTTGCCTGATTTCTGCTTAATTTTCGAAATCCATTACTAAAAGTTAGGTAGCAATCTACATTTCTTCAAAGTACGAATTTAAATTGGCTTTTGCAAGTCTCAAATTGCCCTCCACATGGATAAGTCCATCCGCAAGCGCAAACCTTCAAGCTCTGCACCATCCAACAGCAAACGTCGACGACAAGAAGCTCCGATCCCCGCATCTGCATCTACTCCACACAAGCCACGTCCGAAGCTCTCAACTCGTCGTCCTGCTGTCGGCCCTAGAACTATAAGAGAGAAGCCTAAGGAGAAGAAGAAAAAGGTGAAAGCAGTGGAGCAATTGACGCTCTTTAGTCGCTACGCAGATCCATTGGTGCAGAGTCCCAAGCAATTTTATCAAGTCTCGGAGGTTGCACACGTGTCCGAGTTCAATCCTACAGGAGTCACATTGCTAGAGACGCCTCCGTCTCGAAGCCATAGACAAGAGACAGAAGCAATATCAATTCCATTGACAACCAATGAAGGAGCTCCTGGGGCTGTAGATTTGACTGGTGTCAAACATGTGGGGGACTTGGAGATGGTGGAAGGAGATGGAATCTTGGAGACACTGATGAGATCGACAACCCCACGTGTTCAACGCAGATTCCCGTCGGAAGAAGCTCTTACGGACAGTGAACAACGAGATCGAGAGGTGCTACGACGTCGACGACTGAAATTGAGAAGCCAATACTCGTCCATGAAGACGTCGAGTCAGGAGCTACGAGATGGAGACTGCGGAATTATGCAGAGTCCTGAAATTGAGAGGAATCTCTTTCAACCAGTTAAGCTGGAAGAGCCAAAAGTTATGGCGCAGAACGAGGTTACTGAGGAAGACGAAGAACGTGCACAGTTGGAGGAAGAAGAGGCGGAGACTGATGAGGAGACGACAGAGAGCAAGATTAATCGCCTGAGCAAGGTGATGCACATGAATTGGCGACAATTTATCTTGTGGTTGGTGTCAGGAGCGTTTCTGCTCTGTGCTCTGGTTGTGACAGCACCTTTTGTGAAGAAGTTACTGGAACCACCGTTGCCGTACTGTGATAGTGAGTGGATTGAAGTGAACGAAGGATCGTTTGTGCTAGCAGACCCTGCAGATTTTTTTGATCGCTCGAAGGCGTTGCAACCATTTATTGCTACAACTGCTTCGGATGATCGGATATCACGGTCTGCGTGTCAACCATGCCCTGTGTATGGTAACTGCTTGAATGGCTCGGTGATTTCGTGTGCGCCGCCATACGTGCTGCAATATGGGTTGTGTAAGGAGAACCCGGAAGTGCAGGAAAACCTCGACCGCCTTGCGATTATCATCCAAAAGTTTGTTGTTAAGAAAGCTGCTAGCAAGGCTTGTGATAACGTGTCGTTGTGGAGCTACCTCAGCTCGGATGGTTCAATGAATCCCACCAACGACCTTACAGCATCAATCGAAGTGCTGCTGTCTGATGTACAGGCATTCGTGACAAGAACAATCTCGTTTGGTAAGGCCATGTCAGTCCTTCCTCGCGAGTATGTGTTTAGTCGTGCTCTAGATATGGCACTACGTGACCTCAACGACATCTTTGTGACCGTGGATCAGAGGCAGCTCATCGTGGGTGAAAGTGTCGTGCCGTGGTCATGCCGCGCGAAGCACCAACTGTATGCGCATATCAAGCTTATTGCACTTGCTGTTGCATTGGGCACACTGCTGGTCTTTGGTTATCGACAGTTCCTCCTGTACAGAACCGAGCGTCAATTAATTGATCGGTTCGTGAAAGAAGTGCGCTTCTTTCTTTTAGACCGGACGCGCCAACCCGATCGGTTTTATCCGGCCGACCATTTGCGTGACAACTTGTTTGAAAAGCAGTCTCTCCAAGATCGGACATGGCTCTGCAAGTCTGTCTGGCCAAAAGTTACTGCTGTCGTGAAAGATGACTCCCGGATAAGAACACGGGTGATGAGGTACGTTCAGTATTACCATAGTGTTTGTTGAGAATGTTTTTAATCTCTTATGTGACTGCTAACTTGGTTGCTACGTTTGTGTGCTGTAGGGTGCGTGACGAAGATCTAGTGGTTTGGGAATGGGCTTCGTCATCGTCTCCATCTCACAGGCGAACAGGAGGTAACCGTGGTCGGCAATTCCGCACTCCATCAAAACCACTTCAAGTAGCCGTGGGAAGCGCTAGACCAGTACGGCGGCGTAAGAGCACCACAAAATGAGTGTATCGTAATAATACGAACGCCGAAGTTGCTTGATATCGCTTGATATCTTAAGATAATCAACTAATGCTGCATTTTTGCTTTGATTCAGTGTTGGGAAGTGGCAATTCTCTCATCATTCCAGCGTGGAAGTGGATATACCGTAGCACTAGTCGACAAATCATTGGAGTGCTTGGATTCCTATCGTTATTGTATTGCTTAAGTGGTTGATTACTTTGACGAGTTTTCACGGCGCTTAGTAACAGCAGCGGCGAGTTCTTTTAGAACTATGACCGTGTCATCCCAGTTGATGCACGCGTCGGTGATGCTCTTACCATAGATGAGCTTGGATGGGTCGTCTCCGAGCGACTGATTTCCCTCGACGATGTTTGACTCGATCATGACACCGAGTAAGTTCGACTCGCCTTCACTCACAAGGCCCGCCAAGTAGGTGGCTACCTTGGGTTGGTTCGTGTGCAGTTTGCGCGAATTTCCGTGGGAACAGTCCACCATGATCTTTGTCGGTTGCTTGGCTTTCATCAGCATCTCCGCCGCTTCATCAATATATTTCTTCTCATAGTTTGGGCCGCTCGATCCACCACGTAGAATGACGTGACAGTCCTTGTTCCCTTTGGTGCGTACAATCGACGCTAGACCATGTTCATTGAGACCCAAAAAGTTATGAGGCTGTGACGAAGCCACTGCGGCATCCACCGCCACCTTCGGATTGCCACCTGTGCCATTTTTAAACCCCACAGGCATGGACAAACCACTGGTAAGTTCCCGATGCAGCTGCGACTCAGTCGTACGTGCACCAATAGCTCCCCACGACACCAAATCCGCTGTAAACTGAGGCGAGATGGTGTCCAGGAACTCGAGACTCACTGGAAGTCCCATTGCATTCACATCTAGCAGCAGTTTACGGGCAATTCGAATGCCCTTGTTGATCTTAAAGGACTGATCCAAGTCCGGATCGTTGATCAGTCCCTTCCAGCCCACAGTCGTGCGTGGCTTCTCGAAATACGTGCGCATAATGACCAATAGCTCTCCGTTTAGCTCCTGAGCGAGTGTTTTAAGACGTTTAGCGTAGTCCATGGCAGCTGCAACGTCGTGGATGGAGCAGGGACCCACGATAACGACGAGGCGGTCGTCATGGCCGTGGAGGATCCGCGATACAGCTGTGCGCGTGGCGTCTACCAAGTCGTGCACGGCTGGAGTTACCGGCAGCTCTTCAAGGACACAGGCGGGAGGCATGAGGGGTTTAATGGCAAGGACATTGCGGTCTTCTAGCCGCTGACGCTTGCTGGAGCGCTCGGTCTCGACGTGGCTCGGCATCGACTTGTGCCCTAGACTGGAAGTTGAATAATGAAAAGACACCACTGGAATGTATTATACCTCATGGGATACAATTTAATAGCTACGATGAAGTAGCGATAAGGAGTGGATGTAGCCATTCAGTTGGAAGAAGATGGCTACATGTAGACAATAGAGATTCGACTTAAATCTGAGACGGAGGAATCAGATTTAGTAGTGAAGAGTCCGAATCATGGAGGAGGTGGAGGAGGTCTACTTCCGTCTGCATGTACAATTGATTCGCTGGTCCCAGCGCCTTTTGAGTGCCAAGGTGCGATTCCTGACTCTTACCGCTATCCGTAGACATCTACTTTGCCGAACAACGCACTCTGTAACTTTTCAAATAATTATATTCCTTGTTAGAATCGGGAGCGGATCGAGATGTTGCTGTTTGTGATCGCTTCGCACTTGATTTTGCTGTGTTTTCTGCTGCATACAAGTTTTATAAGTGAGAGCGGACAAGGGAGTTGTCTAGAGCAATTTCTTCCGCCTACAGTGGCGTCGTACAGTCTCCAGGAAGAGCAGAAAAGCCTGTTGCGAATTCGAATTCTGTTTGATGCTGAAGCTGCTGATTGGAGCCTTACGACGAGCTCTTTGAGCTCGCATGCAGCAGTTAATATGTCGGTTAATGCTACGGAGGTTGCGTATCAACAGGATCGGGGTGTAAGCTTTGTGTACGCGCCACAGAGAAGTTTGCTAGCACTGTTGGAACATGTCGATACCCTCCAGACAGATGTAAAGATGGACACGCTGTATTTGCCGATTAAATCAAAGTGCCTCGAGCTGAAGTGGTTTAATGCACTGCCACTGTGGACTTTGGTAAGGGATCGAGTGATTGGGTATGATACGATTTTGGTGAATCAGTTGTTGAAGCATTATGGAGCTCGAGGAGTGTTTTACAGAGAAGATCATCGAGTTGTTGTTGATATGAGCTACGGAGTGTTCAACCCTGTATCAGCGGCAAAGAGTGTGCGTGTGCCATTTCATATATGTGTACAGTAGAGGCCAATGCTGATTGGTGCGTAATTGTTTGCAGTGGTTGAGAGTGGTGGCGATGAAGTTTAAAATCCTGCACACGATTCTGTTCCTGTTCTTCGTCATCACCGCGTTAGTGACTTTCGTGTTGATGGAAACTCAGAAGCGGATGATCACGTTTGCCGCGCTGTTTCAGAACCGACAGCAACTACAGATTCCATTTACCAGCCTTGTTGTCACTTTCTTCGCGCAGTCGTTGATGTTCGTGCCAGTACTGGTAAGAAGTTGATCCCAATATGTTGTATGAGATTTGGCTTGACCGTTTGGACGCAGGTGGGTATGCTATTCTTTCTGTTCGAGCTGTACAGGGATCGATTGTTAGCTTTTGGTGTCATGACAGTCATGTGGGTGGGTGAGTCGTTTTCGGTTATCAGCGTGCGGACCCGACTCTCCCAAGCATATTTCCCACCGCTGTTCTTCTGTCTCTTTACGTTCTTCCACGTATATCTCTTTTCCTTTCCGTTTGGCTTCTCGTATGTCGCACTGGGTGCTATGAGTATTTTACTACTCCAACTGATGCTCTTCTTCTGGAACTGCTTCGAGATACCAGCACTCAATCGAGGTGAGATTTCAAGAATGCGTCCCCGAGAACCACTATTTCTCTTTCTTTGATTTTAGACGCAGTTGCGAAGGCAAACACCGGGGCAAGATCCGTGATTTACAATGACATCGCAGTCCATACATTGCTACTTCCAAGTACAAGATTACTTTCCGAGCAAGCACACTTGGTTACCTCATGTAGCCCTCCATAATTGTGCCAGGGGCTGATAATTTTTCAGTGATGATGCATACTTGTAGATGGCCTTACAGAGCTTTATAAAATGCAAACTTTTACAGCTACTTCTTTAGATTGAACAGCAAAAATGGGAGCTAGGTGCTAGAAGAAGTAGCCGTCACCAAATGTATAGTCAAGGACGGACGTACAAATCGCCTTAAACCTGATAACCCTTTCAGTGAATTGGAACTTTCAATTTGAAAGTGAAATAAGGGTTAATTCTTGATTACCCTTCACGCAATCTGTAGAAACACGCTTACGTAACGAGTATGGTGGTATCGTAATCTTGTGTTTCTCGTAATCTATCCCACACAAAACAAACTTATCTCCACTTTTGATTTTGACTTGTATTAGCATGATCGATTTGGACTTGCTGTTATTAGAAGACGAGAGTGAGGAGATGGTGGAAGCGGCCAAAATTTTCGAGGATTTTGATGAAAACGACGAGAGCAACTCAGACTATTTAACGACAGAAAAAACTGATGATCTTAACTTTAGCGATGTTCCCACTGCCTTATCAACCAAAGTCTCATCAAAGAAACCCAAGCGGAAGCGCAAGCTCAAACCGGGTTACTCAACGGAGCAGGCGCGACTTAAGAAGGGAGAAATTCTGGCACTGCGTTCACAAGTCAATGGCCTCGAAGAGTGGCTGCAATATCTCAAAAACAGGAAGTCGGGATACGGAACTTCAAAATTGCATGGCACTAATGGAGGACAACACGCTGCAATAAAAGCGATGGAAGAGATGAAGAGGCTGCAACGCTCTCAGAGTATCAACAGTAAACTGAAAGCCGTCCTGGACGATCACACAAAAGTTCGCAAGTCCATTCTCGCGATCATTCGACAGATGACAGCACTTCAGGTGAGTGAGTTTGCATCCTGGTACTCTGCGTTATTGACGTGCTTACAAAATGTGTTTGTATCAATCCACAAATTCAGGGGAAGGACTTCGTCTTCAGTCGTCCGTGCAAAATTGCCGAAAGTTACCAAAACGCAGGAGTCCTCGCTCAACTGAAGGACGGTGCTCGCAATTTGTACATGAATTTGAGTGGGACAGTCCCCCAACTCCCACCAACGACCTACTCTAGTATGATGGTGTCGAAGGTAGACCCGAGTCGTGGCAAGATGTTTGAAAGCTCAACAGCCTGTACCGTGTCTTGTTCGATGAAATTCGCTACCGACGCCCTCTGGCTCGAGTACTCCACCCCTCGCAAATATGAGAACAAGTCATATCGCTACGTAAGTTTATCTCTCGTTTCACCGCAGTCTCGTGCTAACCATGTGTGCGTTGTATTGGCTAGATGGACCCAGTCGGGTCAGACGCCGTGAAAAAGAGCTTCGACTTGCAGCTGCAGTCCAAGCGAGGCGCGATCTCGATGCACGGGTTGATGTTCGCCACCAAATATGAATCCAAGGATCACATTGCTATAGTCCGCGACTACATTGCGTTCCTGCCCACTGCAGGTCTCCACATGCGCTGTCACCACTGGACGATCGTCACACCTGCTGCCAATGGCTGCCACATTCACTTTTACGTCCAAATGTTCAGCGAGATCAATCCAGACTTCACAGCTACACTTCAAGACATTCAGTACGTCCACGAAGTCGCGCTTGAAGCTTGGAGCAACAAAATGCACATTTACTCGCATCTACTGCATGATAGACTTGAAGTGAACTCACTGTAGCCATGTACCTAATCCAAGTTGAAGTGTCCATTTTAGTCCTACACAAATCCGCACAAATCACAAAACGTTTACACAATTCCGTTGTGGACAGGCAATCGGCGGTGATGCCACCTCCTTCTCGACGCTCTCTCGGGTGTTCTAGGCCTCCTCTGCGCCTCGCTCCGCCACGTACGTATTCTACAGACACAGGCGTTTCTGATGATACTCTTTCTACACCCTCTGCAGCTCCCGTTCCGTTGCTATCTCGCCTCGAAGCTGTCGATCGAGACGTCACAAACCTCTACAGCCGTCAACAGGCGCATGTGGACCATCTTTCCGGTGCAGAACGAGACAGTAGAATAGTATTACAGAGTCCAATGTTGTTACAGGAGGACGGATCGCTGGCTGCCAGGCTGGACGACGTCTCGTACCTTGTGGACGGTCTCCTGGAGCCTGTACCAACGCAGAGAGGACGCTCAGTACAGACCCGAAGCGTCCTGGAGCTCGTCCAGCTGCTGCAAGACCGTGAGATCCATCAGGCCATCGAGTTGTCCAGTCAGAGACGCAGCATACAGAGCAAAGTGAAGGAAATGCTGCTCCAGAGACTCCGAGACCAGGAGACGCAAGAGACACATCGACTGGCACTGGCGGTGCTCATCTACTTTTTATCTCAGAGATCAGAGACTCGAGCGTGGTTGGATGGACAGGTCTTGGATGCAGTAGTCTACGCGTTGAAGCAGGAGCAAGAGAAGAAGAGGGAGGTGGCTGAAGTTAGGACACAGCGAGTTGTGCCATTGAAGAAGACGTGCTTGAGGCGAAAGCAGTTGGATGTTGAGGTGGATGGACAGTCGATGGCGACTCTCGCAGCGTCGACGGCAAATGTGCTGGATGGTTTTTACCGGATGCAGTTGGATGAACTACTGCACGACCACGACGCGTTTTACGTTGAAGGTGAACTGCAGCTTTCTGTGGTCGACGTGTTGTGTGCTGCGCTGCATAATTTACTGCAAGTGACTGAATCTTCGTCGAGCTCTTCGTTAGGATTGACGCAACGATGCCAGCAGGAACAAAGCACATTAGGCGATGCTGCAGACGACGCTTTCCAACTCATTCAATCACGGAAGCGTCAGCTGGTTCGGAATGGTGGAATTGTCGTATTGACGAAGTATCTTGCCAAAACGCTGAATAATCTACAGATTCTCCTACTATCGACGCATGCAGAGGAACTTACGGTTGAATTTGCTCGCTCCATCATGTCAGCTTACTGCTAGGTGTTTTTGACCAAGTAACGTTTCTGACCTTGAATGTGCAGCGATACATTTCGAAACAGAGAGGGTTCTTCGGCTTATTGCTGAAGCTGATCCGGTTGCTGGGTGAACTGACCTGGGGTATTCACGCGCCGAAGCGATGGGATGCTGAATCCACTCGAATGTCGTTGGCAGTGGATGCTTTGCTGTCGGCTCTGCGTGTGTTGATTAATTTAACTCACCACAACACCGACGCAGCAAGTCACGTGCATGCGTTGGGTGGTATGGAACTGTTCGCAAACATGTTTTCGCAGTTATTAACTGTAGTGTCAGGAACGGTGAGTCCGAAAAGACAAGTGCTGGCGCAGAGTAAGTGGGAGTTCGACTCGTGTTTGCTGCTACTCAGCGTGATGGTTAACAGCATCGAATTTAGCGAGAAAAATCGTGACGCGCTGGCAGCATCAGTTGTGCAAACAACTTATGATGAGGCTACTGAACCTACACAAGTCCAAATCAGTGCTTGTGACCTCTTTATTCGGTTTTTCCTGGCAAAGTTACAGTCGTACAAGCACCTTATCGATTTGACCGAAGCTCATAGCGCAAGCGCGGCAATTTTAATCGAAGAGGAAAGTGACAACTGGAATCCGGAGGATGTGATCCTCGGCGGATGCACATCACTGCTTCTTGGATATTTGATGAAGGGCTCCTCTGCTAACAGTGCAGCCATTCTGAAGTCATTGCCGGACCGTTCACCTAGATTACTCCTACGTGTTCTAGGAGTGTTCACAGCTTTTCACTCACAGATTGGTGCGCTGACACCTGAGGTCGCCAAATCCGTTCTCCATGTTGAAAAGGTATTCAAGTCGCATCAGGGGTATACCCTTGGCACGGATGAGAGTACCCTGATGAGAGATATCCCTGTGGGAGCTGTTTGCAGTCAGCGTCAAGTGAGCCAGATTGATACGATCCCAACTGTGACAAGTGAGGATGATATCGACCTCAGTTCGACGGTATCGACTGAGAGCTCGGTCGAATCTCGAAGCAGTAATGTGTCACCACCATCTCTACGACCTCGGCACCAACTGAAAAATATATGCTGTAACCTCGATGACTCGGATGAGGATAATGAGTCACATGTTGAACGCCAAGACAATGGGATATGCTTGAAGGAAAATAGTCGGGTAGGCTCAAAGAACAGCCAAACTCTTGGAATGCGTACCCCAATTCGCTCCCCGCCTAGAAGTCCTGGCAAAAAGCGTCCTCGAGCGGCGTCTCCCATGAAAACACCTCTACAGACAAGTGGAAGAAGTCCTCTTCGTACCAATAGAAACTCGCCTGTCGCAGTCCTTCCGGACGGTTCCTTATCGTCACCGGTTATTGCGCGGCTATTGAAGCGTACGCGCCAACTCGTGGAAGAATTTGATGCGGACTTGATCAAAATGAGTACTTCTGCTCCTGCGAAGGAAAATGGCGAGGGAAGCACTGCGAGTGATAACTCATCCTCACCATGCATGGTGTTCACGATGGATGTGACGTGCTGCAACAATGCCAATGATGTGGATCAACTTCAGAATACAGCAGAGGACAACTGCACCACCAGCACAGCCGATGGAGTTGTCATTGACCAAGAAGTTGAAGCTACATTGACGCCGAAGCGAAGAAAGAAGTCTGCGTGTGATCTAGGCGCAAGCATGACAAGTTCGATCTTGTACCAGGGAACGGTGTTTGACTTTGTCCCTACGAACTCGCCTCCATTATGCAAGGAGACAAGCAACGTGCTATTCGCTAGCTTGAAATGGCTTGATACGTTTTTTGTGCACTGGATCATCGAGCCAATCGTCGATCCTCGCCATTCCTTCGCCACAAGAGCTGTTTCTAGCGCCGCATCAGGTCCAGTGGATGTTACGTGAATGCTGCACGAATGTTACTTATTGTTAGGTCGTACGAAGGTTGTTAGTGTCCGGATGGGTCAACATTCACCTGTTCGTGATAAAAATGAGGACAGGTATTC
This sequence comes from Phytophthora palmivora, assembly GCA_008079305.1. Classification (NCBI taxonomy): domain Eukaryota; phylum Oomycota; class Peronosporomycetes; order Peronosporales; family Peronosporaceae; genus Phytophthora; species Phytophthora palmivora. The sequence continues at coordinate 84,229 of VOQZ01002116.1, forward strand.
GATTTCCCGACCGTTTGTGACTCTTTGTAATAGAGAGTGGTTTTGTTAAATTACGATATGCACTGATCTATGTATTTATACAAGTTTCCAGACGGTCTGCGATCCCACCAAAAATTCTGGAAAATTCTGGATAATAAATATCCAGAGAACAGGCATTATACCCTCCGTTTTGACAGTTTTTCGATTTTAGTTGACGTCAATTTTTATCATGATCCAACATGCATGTCCAACTTGGACATAGCGCGAGTATGAAAACTCAACGTGTGTGCTGCTTCGGAGTCACACAGTTCTGGTGTGGCCTTAGTGGACATAGTGTACTTTGCGGCGCAAAGCACGAAGTCATCACGATGTTCATCTTTTGGGTCGAAGAATATCGTCTCGATGGAGCGCAAATACGACTTCACTCCGGACTTAAATACGGAGAATACATTCTCAATTGGATTAAGCATGGGTGAGCAAGGAGCTTAATCATCTGTACATCAACTGACAGTAGTCCTCCAGTAGCGACACCACATAATCAATGTGCTCTTGTACTGTTCGATCTTCACAGGGCGAGCACCACCACGTTAACTAAGAACTGGTGTCCAATTATTCGACGTTCATGCACGATTTACCCAACTACTATGGACCAATTATCACCTTCTTGAGCAGCCGTCAGAACACGTTGACGTTGATCATCTGTGTAGCGCTTGTACCTCATAGCTAATGGTAAAATGAACGTGGTGGCGCGAATGGAACTGCTGGTTGTACTCGCGCGGATCGAGAGTTCTAGAATGATCGAGTACCTCTGAGACTTCCCTTTATAATATATTACAGGGTTTCTTGTATTGATTGGAGTAGATCTTGTTTTGATCGACCAAATTCTGAATTTGATCGGGAAATGGTGTACTACCGTGACACGGCAGCATCGCCACGTCGATTGATGTGAATCATCCAATCACGTCGACTATATTAGAACTACCGGTAGGTACAAGTAAAACGACATGCATCTTCAGATGTGTATCGTGTTGTCGCGTTTACTGCGCTCTGTACAGTAATACAACAATTATTATTATAATACCCGCATCGCCCCAGTCCTAAGCGAAATTCACTTTTAGCCAATGACAGTAGTTTTTATTAAGATCACATGGTCTTCACCTAAACACTAGCTAATTCTGGGCGATGTTACTGGACCTGCCGTCCTCTCAATGCAGGAACTACGGTACACCTCGCATCACTGGCAGTGAAAAAAGACAATGCACTGCACTCAGATTGCTGTTGACCACACCCATTTTCACACCATCTTCAACAAGAGCTAACCGTATAGTTGGCTTCGCAAATGTTGTTTATTGGAGCTTCACGACAATTTATAGATGGTCAAGAGCCAGTGGTCATTGAACAAATCACTGAGCTTTGGCCAAACTAGAGGGACTACAGTTAGTAGTGGTACGGGATACACCACGAGTTCGTACGAAGATTTATTGTCAAAATGTTCTATCTCGTAAGCTAGATAATGCCTATTCACAACTGACCATTAAATTTGTGAGCTATCCTCTGTACATTGCACTTTGCTTAGGGCAGGGGCGATGTGGTCCTAGTCATGAAAACGTGGTTCTATAGACGAGTCGTCTAAGACGACAACACGAAACACATCTGAAGATGCATTTCGTTTTACTACTGGTACAGTATCTAGTCGACGTGATTGGATGGCTCACATCAATCGACGTGGCGATGGTGCTGTCTCACGGTAAATCAACTTACAGCACAAAACACAAGTAACGATACGATGTAGTCTGTAACCTTCTTTCAACGACAGCACGATACACATCAGAAGATGTTATGGCGTTAACGTGTATGTACCTAGTAAGTGTACTATCATACATGTACCATATGTGTCTGATCATAATTTGCAGAACAGCAAAACGCAAAGGAGCCCACCCACAAAAGTTTCCAACCCTCCTCACCACCAATGGTGACACTTCTCGTTTTGCTCTCTAACTAGAAAACTTCACAACTCTCCATTTATTACGAGCAATGCGTCCGTTATCTATGCTGTACGTTGCTATGGCGATTGGTTTCTTAGTGACCTGTGATGCGACTACAAACCTGGACCAATCCAAAACCATACTTTCGGGGTCGCCACACAACGGTCGCTCGCTCGGAACAGAACACGAATATGATGCTTCTGGCAGATTTCTTCGAGTGCACCAAGAAAACGAGGAGGAGCGCGTACTTGAGGCTATAAAAAATGCTATGAACAAAGCGGAAGTCAAAAGCGCGGCTAGAAAGATTCTAGCTGATGATTCAACGGCGAACGCCGTGTATAAGACGTGGGCCGAGAAGTATACCAAACTCCAGATTGGTACGTTCTTGAATGTCGGAAAGAAGACGAAGTACGAATCGGTCTACAACGGCTACATGACTTACGTGAACACTCTCTCGTGATTCGAATTCTTCTGAATCTGAATGGTTGCGGTTTTGTCGGCTACCTAACATCCGAAGACGCGCACAGTTTCCGTACCGAGAACGTATCGGAAACATACATCCGCGGGAGGCGCCCGACGTGATTCAAGTTGTTCTGCTTAAATTGTTGCTTTCATAGGCCAGAATTAATGGTTCCAATCGATCTTCACACTCAAGGTTTATCTTATTATTCTGTACTTTCAAATATATACTACTACCAGTAGTATATAAATATGAACCATGGTGAATTGGTACGGAACAAACTTAATGTTCGTACTACTAGTGCTGGTTATTTTATGCTGGTCATGTCAGACGCTTAACATCTTACGTTCTTCTGTCTCCAATTACTACAGTTGCAATCAGCATACCAAATTTTACATGCTGTGATACGGAAAAGGTACGTATATATATCCGATTTGATCAATTATCCTAGCTCGGCTTTAACGAACCATCTTCCTCGGACTCGAATTGACCGCTCCCTTACGTGAAAAGGAGATAGGGTCACTTGACGTACCTCCTCACAGATTTTCTCATTCTGTAGTAGAACACTTTTAACAAATTATAATTGACATTTGACTTTAGGAACGGGAAGGCATTATATGACTTGCTGTTATTAGAAGACGAGAGTGAGGTGATGGTGAAAGTTCCATCATCATCTCACTCTCGTCCACCGTGGAAGCGGCCAAAATTTTCGAGGACTTGATGAATACGGCGACGAGAGCAACTCAGACTATTTAACGACAGGAAAAACTGATGATCTTAACTTTAGCGATGTTCCCACTGCCTTATCAACCAAAGTCTCGCCAAAGAAACCCAAGCGGAAGCGCAAGCTCAAACCGGGTTACTCGACGGAGCAGGCGCGACTTAAGAAGGGAGAAATTCTGGCACTGCGGTCACAAGTCAATGGCCTCGAAGAGTGGCTGCAATACCTCAAAAGCAGGAAGTCGGGATACGGAACTTCAAAATTGCATGGCACTAATGGAGGACAACACGCTGCAATAAAAGCGATGGTAGAGATTAAGAGGCTGCGACGCTCTCAGAGTATCAACAGTAAACTGAAAGCCGTCCTGGACGATCACACAAAAGTTCGCAAGTCCATTCTCGCGATCATTCGACAGATGACAGCACTTCAGGTGAGTGAGTTTGCATCCTGGTACTCTGCGTTATTGACGTGCTTACAAAATGTGTTTGTATCAATCCACAAATTCAGGGGAAGGACTTCGTCTTCAGTCGTCCGTGCAAAATTGCCGAAAGTTACCAAAACGCAGGAGTCCTCGCTCAACTGAAGGACGGTGCTCGCAATTTGTACATGAATTTGAGTGGGACAGTCCCCCAACTCCCACCAACGACCTACTCTAGTATGATGGTGTCGAAGGTAGACCCGAGTCGTGGCAAGATGTTTGAAAGCTCAACAGCCTGTACCGTGTCTTGTTCGATGAAATTCGCTACCGACGCCCTCTGGCTCGAGTACTCCACCCCTCGCAAATATGAGAACAAGTCATATCGCTACGTAAGTTTATCTCTCGTTTCACCGCAGTCTCGTGCTAACCATGTGTGCGTTGTATTGGCTAGATGGACCCAGTCGGGTCAGACGCCGTGAAAAAGAGCTTCGACTTGCAGCTGCAGTCCAAGCGAGGCGCGATCTCGATGCACGGGTTGATGTTCGCCACCAAATATGAATCCAAGGATCACATTGCTATAGTCCGCGACTACATTGCGTTCCTGCCCACTGCAGGTCTCCACATGCGCTGTCACCACTGGACGATCGTCACACCTGCTGCCAATGGCTGCCACATTCACTTTTACGTCCAAATGTTCAGCGAGATCAATCCAGACTTCACAGCTACACTTCAAGACATTCAGTACGTCCACGAAGTCGCGCTTGAAGCTTGGAGCAACAAAATGCACATTTACTCGCATCTACTGCATGATAGACTTGAAGTGAACTCACTGTAGCCATGTACCTAATCCAAGTTGAAGTGTCCATTTTAGTCCTACACAAATCCGCACAAATCACAAAACGTTTACACAATTCCGTTGTGGACAGGCAATCGGCGGTGATGCCACCTCCTTCTCGACGCTCTCTCGGGTGTTCTAGGCCTCCTCTGCGCCTCGCTCCGCCACGTACGTATTCTACAGACACAGGCGTTTCTGATGATACTCTTTCTACACCCTCTGCAGCTCCCGTTCCGTTGCTATCTCGCCTCGAAGCTGTCGATCGAGACGTCACAAACCTCTACAGCCGTCAACAGGCGCATGTGGACCATCTTTCCGGTACAGAACGAGACAGTAGAATAGTATTACAGAGTCCAATGTTGTTACAGGAGGACGGATCGCTGGCTGCCAGGCTGGACGACGTCTCGTACCTTGTGGACGGTCTCCTGGAGCCTGTACCAACGCAGAGAGGACGCTCAGTACAGACCCGAAGCGTCCTGGAGCTCATCCAGCTGCTGCAAGACCGTGAGATCCATCAGGCCATCGAGTTGTCCAGTCAGAGACGCAGCATACAGAGCAAAGTGAAGGAAATGCTGCTCCAGAGACTCCGAGACCAGGAGACGCAAGAGACACATCGACTGGCACTGGCGGTGCTCATCTACTTTTTATCTCAGAGATCAGAGACTCGAGCGTGGTTGGATGGACAGGTCTTGGATGCAGTAGTCTACGCGTTGAAGCAGGAGCAAGAGAAGAAGAGGGAGGTGGCTGAAGTTAGGACACAGCGAGCTGTGTCATTGAAGAAGACGTGCTTGAGGCGGAAGCAGTTGGATGTTGAGGTGGATGGAGAGTCGATGGCGACTCTCGCAGCGTCGACGGCAAATGTGCTGGATGGTTTTTACCGGATGCAGTTGGATGAACTACTGCACGACCACGACGCGTTTTACGTTGAAGGTGAACTGCAGCTTTCTGTGGTCGACGTGTTGTGTGCTGCGCTGCATAATTTACTGCAAGTGACTGAATCTTCGTCGAGCTCTTCGTTAGGATTGACGCAACGATGCCAGCAGGAACAAAGCACATTAGGCGATGCTGCAGACGACACTTTCCAACTCATCCAATTGCGGAAGCGTCAGCTGGTTCGGAATGGTGGAATTGTCACATTGACGAAGGAACTTGCCAAAACGCTGAATAATCTACAGATTCTCCTACTATCGACGCATGCAGAGGAACTTACGGTTGAATTTGCTCGCTCCATCATGTCAGCTTACTGCTAGGTGTTTTTGACCAAGTAACGTTTCTGACCTTGAATGTGCAGCGATACATTTCGAAACAGAGAGGGTTCTTCGGCTTATTGCTGAAGCTGATCCGGTTGCTGGGTGAACTGACCTGGGGTATTCACGCGCCGAAGCGATGGGATGCTGAATCCACTCGAATGTCGTTGGCAGTGGATGCTTTGCTGTCGGCTCTGCGTGTGTTGATTAATTTAACCCACCACAACACCGACGCAGCAAGTCACGTGCATGCGTTGGGTGGTATGGAACTGTTCGCAAACATGTTTTCGCAGTTATTAACTGTAGTGTCAGGAACGGTGAGTCCGAAAAGACAAGTGCTGGCGCAGAGTAAGTGGGAGTTCGACTCGTGTTTGCTGCTACTCAGCGTGATGGTTAACAGCATCGAATTTAGCGAGAAAAATCGTGACGCGCTGGCAGCATCAGTTGTGCAAACAACTTATGATGAGGCTACTGAACCTACACAAGTCCAAATCAGTGCTTGCAACCTCTTCATTCGGTTTTTTATGGCAAAGTTACAGTCGTACAAGCACCTTATCGATTTGACCGAAGCTCATAGCGCAAGCGCGGCAATTTTAATCGAAGAGGAAAGTGACAACTGGAATCCGGAGGATGTGATCCTCGGCGGATGCACATCGCTGCTTCTTGGATATTTGATGAAGGGCTCCTCTGCTAACAGTGCAGCCATTCTGAAGTCATTGCCGGACCGTTCACCTAGATTACTCCTACATGTTCTAGGAGTGTTCACAGCTTTTCACTCGCAGATTGGTGCGCTGACACCTGAGGTCGCCAAATCCGTTCTCCATGTTGAAAAGGTATTCAAGTCGCATCAGGGTATACCTCTGGTACGGATGACAGTACCTTGGTGAGAGATATCCCTGTGGAAGCTGTTTGCAGTGAGCGTCACGCGAGCCAGATTGATACGATCCCAACTGTGACAAGTGAGAATGATATCGACCTCAATTCGACGGTATCGACTGAGAGCTCGGTCGAATCTCGAAGCAGTAATGTGTCACCACCATCTCTACGACCTCGGCACCAACTGAAAAATATATGCTGTAACCTCGATGACTCGGATGAGGATAATGAGTCACATGTTGAACGCCAGACAATGGGATATGCTTGAAGGAAAAGAGTCGGGTAGGCTCGCAGAACAGCCAAACTCTTGCAATGCGTACCCCAACTCGCTCCCCGCCTAGAAGTCCTGGCAAAAAGCGACCTCGAGCGGCGTCTCCCATGAAAATACCTCTACAGACAATTGGAAGGAGTCCTCTTCGCACCAATAGAAACTCGCCTGTCGCAGTCCTTCCGGACGGTTCCTTATCGTCACCGGTTATTGCGCGGCTATTGAAGCGTACGCGCCAACTCGTGGAGAATTTGATGAGGACTTGATCAAAATGAGTATTTCTGTTCCTGCGAAGGAAAATGGCGAGGGAAGCACTGCGAGTGATAACTCCTCCTCACCATGCATGGTGTTCACGATGGATGTGACGTGCTGCAACAATATCAATGATGTCGATCAACTTCAGAATACAGCAGAGGACAACTGCACCACCAGCACAGCCAATGGAGTTGTCACTGACCAAGAAGTTGAAGCTACATTGACGTCGAAGCGAAGAAAGAAGTATGCGTGTGATCTAGGCGCAAGCATGACAAGTTCGATCTTGTACCAGGGAACGGTGTTTGACTTTGTCCCTACGAACTCGCCTCCATTGACTCCATTGTGTAAGGAGACAAGCAACGTGCTGCTACGAACTCCGACGAGGACTGGACCATCTCCGGGGTGTATCGACAATCTTCATCGCTCAATTTGACGCCTACAAAATCGTCTCCTTCGACACCATTGCGGATGAAAAAGTCGTCCGGATTATTGCGGAGGCCAACAAAAAAGAATGGATCACCTACTGTGATGCAGTCGCCAATATCGGATAGTCCTCACCGACGCAAAACAAAAACAGCCCGCATTCCTGCTTCCACCAGTGCCAGCTCCATCTTTGACTTCACGGACTAGTGTCCTATTTGTTGCAACTCACTTCAACGCTCCAGTTTTCTCTCAATATACAAGCAAGCAGACGCAGGCGAAAATGCACTAGGTTTTCACACCGGTCAGTAAACTTGCGGTCACGAAAGTATCTAAGGCTATTGACTCAAAATCGCCTTCATTCATTGATTCAGCCTAGCATGGATCAGACACCTCGTTGACATGCAATTCTTCTGCTGGTTCGGCGCCACCGAAAGCGCAAAGGCGATTGAGTTCATGTTCTAGCAGCTCCAGCGGTAGCGCGGTGTCTAGGATACTGAAGAACTCCAGCGTTTCGTATGTGCTCGCAATTATCCAGAGTGATTGAGCACTCACTGCTATCCGCTCCGCTGTCTGTCGTCGTAAACGGCCCTTCTTCTCGTATGCTGCTGGAATATTGACCGACTTCGGAAAAATATGTGCATCTCCCGTGGAAATGTCGTCACCAGCATCAGTCGTCGTTTTTTTCACGAAGGAAGAGTGCGTTTGGATCATCCACATTGAGTTTTAATGGCGGATCCCCGATGGGAGTTCTGGAGACGTGTCTGGAATGGCCTCGTGCATACATTGCGAACTCTGCTGGACAGCGACTACATGCTGGACAAATCGTGCGACGATGGAGTTGTGGAACTGTTGTTGCGCCTTAATCTTCGGATCATTATCGCTTTGATGGGGAAATGAAGCTCGTCTCCGATAATGACACCTCGAAGGCGGTCAAGAGCCACGGAATACCAGAAAAGCAATTCAACGACTCGGGTTCTCGTTGCAGTTCATCTGCATATGAGCTTGTATCGCCTCCATACGTTCGCGACGTAGCAGTTGTGTAGTCTTCAGATAAGTCTCGAGGTGTGAGTGCAGAATGTCGCGAGATCACTGACACAAGACTGGCTGTGTTGTCTGTGAAGTGCTTAGCCCATGTGTCAGCATCATCCTTGCCTTCAAGCTCCAGTTTTCGCTCCACTAGAAACGCCAATTGGAGCTGAACATGCAGTGAGTTTCACACGTTATGAGTGTTCCAGACCAACTGATGAACTTCGCTACGTACGTTGTCCTGGGTGATGATCAGGATCGGTGTCTCTTAGGATATTCACCATGGCGAGTGAATCGGAAATCATGCAGCTCGAAGGTGTCGACGCAGTTGGTGATCCTCATTCTGCATTCAAACTAGTTGTGTGAGCTGTGGAGCAGTTGACGTGAGAATTCAAAACAACTAACTGTTCGACGGAAGCCACGTCACTGTGGAATCAGGAGTGAAATACTCGCCAACTAGTAGCCACTGGAAAGCAATCGAAGCAAGTCACTTCGCAAGGTTGAGAAGGCGAGTTTCTTGCTATAGTGCACAAGAAACATCGCGTTATACAGAGGCGAGATACATGGACACCAGCAACTCACTGGTAGAAGATGGAGCGGCCGATGACAGAATACTGATCGTCATATACGGTGAAGTATGTTAGAATGAACCAGCAGGTCGAAACAAGAAGTGACAAGTACCGTTGAAGTTGAGGTCGTTGGCTCACTGAATGGCACGTCCAGAACGGCCAACTTTGCCTGTATGCAAGTCAACTATCAAGAATTATGGCAACAACAACCGATTGGGCGTACCATGGTTTCCAAGGGGTAGTTGACTGCTGGCACGCGACCGTCGAAAGCAAAGTGGAGACTCGAACCGAAGCTCAAATCTACTGAGGTGGAACAACCCATATTTTAGACACGAGCAGTCAAACCACTCGTCATGGCGTTCGTACCGAGTTGAATCACAGAGAAGATGCCTTTGAAGACAGCATCTAGCTGCGTACTGAGAGTAGCCGTGTTGATGGAGCATCCGTCTCGCCGACACCACCGATTGAGTTTTGCACCTGGATATCCGAAAAGACTCAGGAGCAGGTCGCAACTTGAACGCGTGTAGTACTACGACAGCATCGTTGTTAGTAGACGCAGCACTATATACGAGGACTGTGCTACAATACCTGAACAATGGATTCAGGGAGATCCGTCGACGAAAAGACAAGTGCGTACAGCACTTCATAGATATTGACGAAGCCCACCGTTCCAGTTGACCCGTTCGATGGTTCGCCAAAGCGTGCGAAACGCAGAGCTTCACCACATAATGAGGTCGTAGCACCTACAGCTGCAGCTAATACTACCACGCAGATCCACCCAGTGGGAGGTGTCAAAGTTTGAACCCGATGAAAAGGCTGAGAAACATCCGACACTGTCTGCATTGTGCACGTAGTGGTAAAGCAAATTGTCTTCACCCTCTTTCTCGGTCGTGTCGAGAAGCAAAACCTCCATGGAGAACTCAACCGGATAAAGATTTACACGAAGTTGAGCGGACACTAGCGGCGGTTCACGGTATCGCAAATGGGGATTCATGATCAAGTAGATTGGCGAAATCTCGAGAACTCGTTGGCGTTGATGTTCGTCTGGTTGAATCGGTCTTCTACGGTCTATCGAAGGAGTATGAGAAGCGACACAACGTGAGCGTGAAAAGCGTTTGCATCCAGACTCGACAACAATGAAGACCATTCCAGGCGCAACAACCACCGACTTGATGAGGAAATGTTTGCCAAGGCTGATGACTTGTACACTAGAAAATGCAAAAGGTTATCTGGAAAAGCGTCCGTGGCTACGTGTACTTCATACACGACTGGCGTGTGTGTCATTGGAGAAGGAGGGAGCGGTTTGCAAGGTTTCGTGCGCTATCGACAACGAGATCGAAATGTTTGTTCTAGGGGATGTAAGGCGGCGACTTGAAGCCATTTACGCAGATGCGAAGACGTCGATGGAGGTGGAAGAGAAGCACAAGAGCTTTCTCGCTCAAGCTCGAGCTGTAATCTCCTTGGTGTGTGCGTGAGTCCAAGTATCTGCATTTGTCACCAGCTCGGCAACTTTACGGTGTTCATGTGCTGCCTCCACGCGTGTGACGGAGGAAGAATTGCAAGCGCAACGTGATTGTGTGGCGGGTCATGCTCGTGCCGTGGTCAATGCTGCTGTGGGTGTTGTCATG
>VOQZ01002117.1:0-24634 GCA_008079305.1 Phytophthora palmivora
ATCGAGCGTGGTTGGATGGACAGGTCTTGGATGCAGTAGTCTACGCGTTGAAGCAGGAGCAAGAGAAGAAGAGGGAGGTGGCTGAAGTTAGGACACAGCGAGTTGTGCCATTGAAGAAGACGTGCTTGAGGCGAAAGCAGTTGGATGTTGAGGTGGATGGACAGTCGATGGCGACTCTCGCAGCGTCGACGGCAAATGTGCTGGATGGTTTTTACCGGATGCAGTTGGATGAACTACTGCACGACCACGACGCGTTTTACGTTGAAGGTGAACTGCAGCTTTCTGTGGTCGACGTGTTGTGTGCTGCGCTGCATAATTTACTGCAAGTGACTGAATCTTCGTCGAGCTCTTCGTTAGGATTGACGCAACGATGCCAGCAGGAACAAAGCACATTAGGCGATGCTGCAGACGACGCTTTCCAACTCATTCAATCACGGAAGCGTCAGCTGGTTCGGAATGGTGGAATTGTCGTATTGACGAAGTATCTTGCCAAAACGCTGAATAATCTACAGATTCTCCTACTATCGACGCATGCAGAGGAACTTACGGTTGAATTTGCTCGCTCCATCATGTCAGCTTACTGCTAGGTGTTTTTGACCAAGTAACGTTTCTGACCTTGAATGTGCAGCGATACATTTCGAAACAGAGAGGGTTCTTCGGCTTATTGCTGAAGCTGATCCGGTTGCTGGGTGAACTGACCTGGGGTATTCACGCGCCGAAGCGATGGGATGCTGAATCCACTCGAATGTCGTTGGCAGTGGATGCTTTGCTGTCGGCTCTGCGTGTGTTGATTAATTTAACTCACCACAACACCGACGCAGCAAGTCACGTGCATGCGTTGGGTGGTATGGAACTGTTCGCAAACATGTTTTCGCAGTTATTAACTGTAGTGTCAGGAACGGTGAGTCCGAAAAGACAAGTGCTGGCGCAGAGTAAGTGGGAGTTCGACTCGTGTTTGCTGCTACTCAGCGTGATGGTTAACAGCATCGAATTTAGCGAGAAAAATCGTGACGCGCTGGCAGCATCAGTTGTGCAAACAACTTATGATGAGGCTACTGAACCTACACAAGTCCAAATCAGTGCTTGTGACCTCTTTATTCGGTTTTCCTGGCAAAGTTACAGTCGTACAAGCACCTTATCGATTTGACCGAAGCTCATAGCGCAAGCGCGGCAATTTTAATCGAAGAGGAAAGTGACAAGTGGATGGAATCCGGAGGATGTGATCCTCGGCGGATGCACATCACTGCTTCTTGGATATTTGATGAAGGGCTCCTCTGCTAACAGTGCAGCCATTCTGAAGTCATTGCCGGACCGTTCACCTAGATTACTCCTACGTGTTCTAGGAGTGTTCACAGCTTTTCACTCACAGATTGGTGCGCTGACACCTGAGGTCGCCAAATCCGTTCTCCATGTTGAAAAGGTATTCAAGTCGCATCAGGGGTATACCCTTGGCACGGATGAGAGTACCCTGATGAGAGATATCCCTGTGGGAGCTGTTTGCAGTCAGCGTCAAGTGAGCCAGATTGATACGATCCCAACTGTGACAAGTGAGGATGATATCGACCTCAGTTCGACGGTATCGACTGAGAGCTCGGTCGAATCTCGAAGCAGTAATGTGTCACCACCATCTCTACGACCTCGGCACCAACTGAAAAATATATGCTGTAACCTCGATGACTCGGATGAGGATAATGAGTCACATGTTGAACGCCAAGACAATGGGATATGCTTGAAGGAAAATAGTCGGGTAGGCTCAAAGAACAGCCAAACTCTTGGAATGCGTACCCCAATTCGCTCCCCGCCTAGAAGTCCTGGCAAAAAGCGTCCTCGAGCGGCGTCTCCCATGAAAACACCTCTACAGACAAGTGGAAGAAGTCCTCTTCGTACCAATAGAAACTCGCCTGTCGCAGTCCTTCCGGACGGTTCCTTATCGTCACCGGTTATTGCGCGGCTATTGAAGCGTACGCGCCAACTCGTGGAAGAATTTGATGCGGACTTGATCAAAATGAGTACTTCTGCTCCTGCGAAGGAAAATGGCGAGGGAAGCACTGCGAGTGATAACTCATCCTCACCATGCATGGTGTTCACGATGGATGTGACGTGCTGCAACAATGCCAATGATGTGGATCAACTTCAGAATACAGCAGAGGACAACTGCACCACCAGCACAGCCGATGGAGTTGTCATTGACCAAGAAGTTGAAGCTACATTGACGCCGAAGCGAAGAAAGAAGTCTGCGTGTGATCTAGGCGCAAGCATGACAAGTTCGATCTTGTACCAGGGAACGGTGTTTGACTTTGTCCCTACGAACTCGCCTCCATTATGCAAGGAGACAAGCAACGTGCTATTCGCTAGCTTGAAATGGCTTGATACGTTTTTTGTGCACTGGATCATCGAGCCAATCGTCGATCCTCGCCATTCCTTCGCCACAAGAGCTGTTTCTAGCGCCGCATCAGGTCCAGTGGATGTTACGTGAATGCTGCACGAATGTTACTTATTGTTAGGTCGTACGAAGGTTGTTAGTGTCCGGATGGGTCAACATTCACCTGTTCGTGATAAAAATGAGGACAGGTATTCGATTTCCCGACCGTTTGTGACTCTTTGTAATAGAGAGTGGTTTTGTTAAATTACGATATGCACTGATCTATGTATTTATACAAGTTTCCAGACGGTCTGCGATCCCACCAAAAATTCTGGAAAATTCTGGATAATAAATATCCAGAGAACAGGCATTATACCCTCCGTTTTGACAGTTTTTCGATTTTAGTTGACGTCAATTTTTATCATGATCCAACATGCATGTCCAACTTGGACATAGCGCGAGTATGAAAACTCAACGTGTGTGCTGCTTCGGAGTCACACAGTTCTGGTGTGGCCTTAGTGGACATAGTGTACTTTGCGGCGCAAAGCACGAAGTCATCACGATGTTCATCTTTTGGGTCGAAGAATATCGTCTCGATGGAGCGCAAATACGACTTCACTCCGGACTTAAATACGGAGAATACATTCTCAATTGGATTAAGCATGGGTGAGCAAGGAGCTTAATCATCTGTACATCAACTGACAGTAGTCCTCCAGTAGCGACACCACATAATCAATGTGCTCTTGTACTGTTCGATCTTCACAGGGCGAGCACCACCACGTTAACTAAGAACTGGTGTCCAATTATTCGACGTTCATGCACGATTTACCCAACTACTATGGACCAATTATCACCTTCTTGAGCAGCCGTCAGAACACGTTGACGTTGATCATCTGTGTAGCGCTTGTACCTCATAGCTAATGGTAAAATGAACGTGGTGGCGCGAATGGAACTGCTGGTTGTACTCGCGCGGATCGAGAGTTCTAGAATGATCGAGTACCTCTGAGACTTCCCTTTATAATATATTACAGGGTTTCTTGTATTGATTGGAGTAGATCTTGTTTTGATCGACCAAATTCTGAATTTGATCGGGAAATGGTGTACTACCGTGACACGGCAGCATCGCCACGTCGATTGATGTGAATCATCCAATCACGTCGACTATATTAGAACTACCGGTAGGTACAAGTAAAACGACATGCATCTTCAGATGTGTATCGTGTTGTCGCGTTTACTGCGCTCTGTACAGTAATACAACAATTATTATTATAATACCCGCATCGCCCCAGTCCTAAGCGAAATTCACTTTTAGCCAATGACAGTAGTTTTTATTAAGATCACATGGTCTTCACCTAAACACTAGCTAATTCTGGGCGATGTTACTGGACCTGCCGTCCTCTCAATGCAGGAACTACGGTACACCTCGCATCACTGGCAGTGAAAAAAGACAATGCACTGCACTCAGATTGCTGTTGACCACACCCATTTTCACACCATCTTCAACAAGAGCTAACCGTATAGTTGGCTTCGCAAATGTTGTTTATTGGAGCTTCACGACAATTTATAGATGGTCAAGAGCCAGTGGTCATTGAACAAATCACTGAGCTTTGGCCAAACTAGAGGGACTACAGTTAGTAGTGGTACGGGATACACCACGAGTTCGTACGAAGATTTATTGTCAAAATGTTCTATCTCGTAAGCTAGATAATGCCTATTCACAACTGACCATTAAATTTGTGAGCTATCCTCTGTACATTGCACTTTGCTTAGGGCAGGGGCGATGTGGTCCTAGTCATGAAAACGTGGTTCTATAGACGAGTCGTCTAAGACGACAACACGAAACACATCTGAAGATGCATTTCGTTTTACTACTGGTACAGTATCTAGTCGACGTGATTGGATGGCTCACATCAATCGACGTGGCGATGGTGCTGTCTCACGGTAAATCAACTTACAGCACAAAACACAAGTAACGATACGATGTAGTCTGTAACCTTCTTTCAACGACAGCACGATACACATCAGAAGATGTTATGGCGTTAACGTGTATGTACCTAGTAAGTGTACTATCATACATGTACCATATGTGTCTGATCATAATTTGCAGAACAGCAAAACGCAAAGGAGCCCACCCACAAAAGTTTCCAACCCTCCTCACCACCAATGGTGACACTTCTCGTTTTGCTCTCTAACTAGAAAACTTCACAACTCTCCATTTATTACGAGCAATGCGTCCGTTATCTATGCTGTACGTTGCTATGGCGATTGGTTTCTTAGTGACCTGTGATGCGACTACAAACCTGGACCAATCCAAAACCATACTTTCGGGGTCGCCACACAACGGTCGCTCGCTCGGAACAGAACACGAATATGATGCTTCTGGCAGATTTCTTCGAGTGCACCAAGAAAACGAGGAGGAGCGCGTACTTGAGGCTATAAAAAATGCTATGAACAAAGCGGAAGTCAAAAGCGCGGCTAGAAAGATTCTAGCTGATGATTCAACGGCGAACGCCGTGTATAAGACGTGGGCCGAGAAGTATACCAAACTCCAGATTGGTACGTTCTTGAATGTCGGAAAGAAGACGAAGTACGAATCGGTCTACAACGGCTACATGACTTACGTGAACACTCTCTCGTGATTCGAATTCTTCTGAATCTGAATGGTTGCGGTTTTGTCGGCTACCTAACATCCGAAGACGCGCACAGTTTCCGTACCGAGAACGTATCGGAAACATACATCCGCGGGAGGCGCCCGACGTGATTCAAGTTGTTCTGCTTAAATTGTTGCTTTCATAGGCCAGAATTAATGGTTCCAATCGATCTTCACACTCAAGGTTTATCTTATTATTCTGTACTTTCAAATATATACTACTACCAGTAGTATATAAATATGAACCATGGTGAATTGGTACGGAACAAACTTAATGTTCGTACTACTAGTGCTGGTTATTTTATGCTGGTCATGTCAGACGCTTAACATCTTACGTTCTTCTGTCTCCAATTACTACAGTTGCAATCAGCATACCAAATTTTACATGCTGTGATACGGAAAAGGTACGTATATATATCCGATTTGATCAATTATCCTAGCTCGGCTTTAACGAACCATCTTCCTCGGACTCGAATTGACCGCTCCCTTACGTGAAAAGGAGATAGGGTCACTTGACGTACCTCCTCACAGATTTTCTCATTCTGTAGTAGAACACTTTTAACAAATTATAATTGACATTTGACTTTAGGAACGGGAAGGCATTATATGACTTGCTGTTATTAGAAGACGAGAGTGAGGTGATGGTGAAAGTTCCATCATCATCTCACTCTCGTCCACCGTGGAAGCGGCCAAAATTTTCGAGGACTTGATGAATACGGCGACGAGAGCAACTCAGACTATTTAACGACAGGAAAAACTGATGATCTTAACTTTAGCGATGTTCCCACTGCCTTATCAACCAAAGTCTCGCCAAAGAAACCCAAGCGGAAGCGCAAGCTCAAACCGGGTTACTCGACGGAGCAGGCGCGACTTAAGAAGGGAGAAATTCTGGCACTGCGGTCACAAGTCAATGGCCTCGAAGAGTGGCTGCAATACCTCAAAAGCAGGAAGTCGGGATACGGAACTTCAAAATTGCATGGCACTAATGGAGGACAACACGCTGCAATAAAAGCGATGGTAGAGATTAAGAGGCTGCGACGCTCTCAGAGTATCAACAGTAAACTGAAAGCCGTCCTGGACGATCACACAAAAGTTCGCAAGTCCATTCTCGCGATCATTCGACAGATGACAGCACTTCAGGTGAGTGAGTTTGCATCCTGGTACTCTGCGTTATTGACGTGCTTACAAAATGTGTTTGTATCAATCCACAAATTCAGGGGAAGGACTTCGTCTTCAGTCGTCCGTGCAAAATTGCCGAAAGTTACCAAAACGCAGGAGTCCTCGCTCAACTGAAGGACGGTGCTCGCAATTTGTACATGAATTTGAGTGGGACAGTCCCCCAACTCCCACCAACGACCTACTCTAGTATGATGGTGTCGAAGGTAGACCCGAGTCGTGGCAAGATGTTTGAAAGCTCAACAGCCTGTACCGTGTCTTGTTCGATGAAATTCGCTACCGACGCCCTCTGGCTCGAGTACTCCACCCCTCGCAAATATGAGAACAAGTCATATCGCTACGTAAGTTTATCTCTCGTTTCACCGCAGTCTCGTGCTAACCATGTGTGCGTTGTATTGGCTAGATGGACCCAGTCGGGTCAGACGCCGTGAAAAAGAGCTTCGACTTGCAGCTGCAGTCCAAGCGAGGCGCGATCTCGATGCACGGGTTGATGTTCGCCACCAAATATGAATCCAAGGATCACATTGCTATAGTCCGCGACTACATTGCGTTCCTGCCCACTGCAGGTCTCCACATGCGCTGTCACCACTGGACGATCGTCACACCTGCTGCCAATGGCTGCCACATTCACTTTTACGTCCAAATGTTCAGCGAGATCAATCCAGACTTCACAGCTACACTTCAAGACATTCAGTACGTCCACGAAGTCGCGCTTGAAGCTTGGAGCAACAAAATGCACATTTACTCGCATCTACTGCATGATAGACTTGAAGTGAACTCACTGTAGCCATGTACCTAATCCAAGTTGAAGTGTCCATTTTAGTCCTACACAAATCCGCACAAATCACAAAACGTTTACACAATTCCGTTGTGGACAGGCAATCGGCGGTGATGCCACCTCCTTCTCGACGCTCTCTCGGGTGTTCTAGGCCTCCTCTGCGCCTCGCTCCGCCACGTACGTATTCTACAGACACAGGCGTTTCTGATGATACTCTTTCTACACCCTCTGCAGCTCCCGTTCCGTTGCTATCTCGCCTCGAAGCTGTCGATCGAGACGTCACAAACCTCTACAGCCGTCAACAGGCGCATGTGGACCATCTTTCCGGTACAGAACGAGACAGTAGAATAGTATTACAGAGTCCAATGTTGTTACAGGAGGACGGATCGCTGGCTGCCAGGCTGGACGACGTCTCGTACCTTGTGGACGGTCTCCTGGAGCCTGTACCAACGCAGAGAGGACGCTCAGTACAGACCCGAAGCGTCCTGGAGCTCATCCAGCTGCTGCAAGACCGTGAGATCCATCAGGCCATCGAGTTGTCCAGTCAGAGACGCAGCATACAGAGCAAAGTGAAGGAAATGCTGCTCCAGAGACTCCGAGACCAGGAGACGCAAGAGACACATCGACTGGCACTGGCGGTGCTCATCTACTTTTTATCTCAGAGATCAGAGACTCGAGCGTGGTTGGATGGACAGGTCTTGGATGCAGTAGTCTACGCGTTGAAGCAGGAGCAAGAGAAGAAGAGGGAGGTGGCTGAAGTTAGGACACAGCGAGCTGTGTCATTGAAGAAGACGTGCTTGAGGCGGAAGCAGTTGGATGTTGAGGTGGATGGAGAGTCGATGGCGACTCTCGCAGCGTCGACGGCAAATGTGCTGGATGGTTTTTACCGGATGCAGTTGGATGAACTACTGCACGACCACGACGCGTTTTACGTTGAAGGTGAACTGCAGCTTTCTGTGGTCGACGTGTTGTGTGCTGCGCTGCATAATTTACTGCAAGTGACTGAATCTTCGTCGAGCTCTTCGTTAGGATTGACGCAACGATGCCAGCAGGAACAAAGCACATTAGGCGATGCTGCAGACGACACTTTCCAACTCATCCAATGCGGAAGCGTCAGCTGGTTCGGAATGGTGGAATTGTCACATTGACGAAGGAACTTGCCAAAACGCTGAATAATCTACAGATTCTCCTACTATCGACGCATGCAGAGGAACTTACGGTTGAATTTGCTCGCTCCATCATGTCAGCTTACTGCTAGGTGTTTTTGACCAAGTAACGTTTCTGACCTTGAATGTGCAGCGATACATTTCGAAACAGAGAGGGTTCTTCGGCTTATTGCTGAAGCTGATCCGGTTGCTGGGTGAACTGACCTGGGGTATTCACGCGCCGAAGCGATGGGATGCTGAATCCACTCGAATGTCGTTGGCAGTGGATGCTTTGCTGTCGGCTCTGCGTGTGTTGATTAATTTAACCCACC
Organism: Phytophthora palmivora; assembly: GCA_008079305.1. Lineage (NCBI taxonomy): Eukaryota > Oomycota > Peronosporomycetes > Peronosporales > Peronosporaceae > Phytophthora > Phytophthora palmivora. Next base: position 8,444 of record VOQZ01002117.1, read on the forward strand.
ACAACACCGACGCAGCAAGTCACGTGCATGCGTTGGGTGGTATGGAACTGTTCGCAAACATGTTTTCGCAGTTATTAACTGTAGTGTCAGGAACGGTGAGTCCGAAAAGACAAGTGCTGGCGCAGAGTAAGTGGGAGTTCGACTCGTGTTTGCTGCTACTCAGCGTGATGGTTAACAGCATCGAATTTAGCGAGAAAAATCGTGACGCGCTGGCAGCATCAGTTGTGCAAACAACTTATGATGAGGCTACTGAACCTACACAAGTCCAAATCAGTGCTTGCAACCTCTTCATTCGGTTTTTTATGGCAAAGTTACAGTCGTACAAGCACCTTATCGATTTGACCGAAGCTCATAGCGCAAGCGCGGCAATTTTAATCGAAGAGGAAAGTGACAACTGGAATCCGGAGGATGTGATCCTCGGCGGATGCACATCGCTGCTTCTTGGATATTTGATGAAGGGCTCCTCTGCTAACAGTGCAGCCATTCTGAAGTCATTGCCGGACCGTTCACCTAGATTACTCCTACATGTTCTAGGAGTGTTCACAGCTTTTCACTCGCAGATTGGTGCGCTGACACCTGAGGTCGCCAAATCCGTTCTCCATGTTGAAAAGGTATTCAAGTCGCATCAGGGGTATACCTCTGGTACGGATGACAGTACCTTGGTGAGAGATATCCCTGTGGAAGCTGTTTGCAGTGAGCGTCACGCGAGCCAGATTGATACGATCCCAACTGTGACAAGTGAGAATGATATCGACCTCAATTCGACGGTATCGACTGAGAGCTCGGTCGAATCTCGAAGCAGTAATGTGTCACCACCATCTCTACGACCTCGGCACCAACTGAAAAATATATGCTGTAACCTCGATGACTCGGATGAGGATAATGAGTCACATGTTGAACGCCAAGACAATGGGATATGCTTGAAGGAAAAGAGTCGGGTAGGCTCGCAGAACAGCCAAACTCTTGCAATGCGTACCCCAACTCGCTCCCCGCCTAGAAGTCCTGGCAAAAAGCGACCTCGAGCGGCGTCTCCCATGAAAATACCTCTACAGACAATTGGAAGGAGTCCTCTTCGCACCAATAGAAACTCGCCTGTCGCAGTCCTTCCGGACGGTTCCTTATCGTCACCGGTTATTGCGCGGCTATTGAAGCGTACGCGCCAACTCGTGGAGGAATTTGATGAGGACTTGATCAAAATGAGTATTTCTGTTCCTGCGAAGGAAAATGGCGAGGGAAGCACTGCGAGTGATAACTCCTCCTCACCATGCATGGTGTTCACGATGGATGTGACGTGCTGCAACAATATCAATGATGTCGATCAACTTCAGAATACAGCAGAGGACAACTGCACCACCAGCACAGCCAATGGAGTTGTCACTGACCAAGAAGTTGAAGCTACATTGACGTCGAAGCGAAGAAAGAAGTATGCGTGTGATCTAGGCGCAAGCATGACAAGTTCGATCTTGTACCAGGGAACGGTGTTTGACTTTGTCCCTACGAACTCGCCTCCATTGACTCCATTGTGTAAGGAGACAAGCAACGTGCTGCTACGAACTCCGACGAGGACTGGACCATCTCCGGGGGTGTATCGACAATCTTCATCGCTCAATTTGACGCCTACAAAATCGTCTCCTTCGACACCATTGCGGATGAAAAAGTCGTCCGGATTATTGCGGAGGCCAACAAAAAAGAATGGATCACCTACTGTGATGCAGTCGCCAATATCGGATAGTCCTCACCGACGCAAAACAAAAACAGCCCGCATTCCTGCTTCCACCAGTGCCAGCTCCATCTTTGACTTCACGGACTAGTGTCCTATTTGTTGCAACTCACTTCAACGCTCCAGTTTTCTCTCAATATACAAGCAAGCAGACGCAGGCGAAAATGCACTAGGTTTTCACACCGGTCAGTAAACTTGCGGTCACGAAAGTATCTAAGGCTATTGACTCAAAAATCGCCTTCATTCATTGATTCAGCCTAGCATGGATCAGACACCTCGTTGACATGCAATTCTTCTGCTGGTTCGGCGCCACCGAAAGCGCAAAGGCGATTGAGTTCATGTTCTAGCAGCTCCAGCGGTAGCGCGGTGTCTAGGATACTGAAGAACTCCAGCGTTTCGTATGTGCTCGCAATTATCCAGAGTGATTGAGCACTCACTGCTATCCGCTCCGCTGTCTGTCGTCGTAAACGGCCCTTCTTCTCGTATGCTGCTGGAATATTGACCGACTTCGGAAAAATATGTGCATCTCCCGTGGAAATGTCGTCACCAGCATCAGTCGTCGTTTTTTTCACGAAGGAAGAGTGCGTTTGGATCATCCACATTGAGTTTTAATGGCGGGATCCCCGATGGGAGTTCTGGAGACGTGTCTGGAATGGCCTCGTGCATACATTGCGAACTCTGCTGGACAGCGACTACATGCTGGACAAATCGTGCGACGATGGAGTTGTGGAACTGTTGTTGCGCCTTAATCTTCGGATCATTATCGCTTTGATGGGGAAAATGAAGCTCGTCTCCGATAATGACACCTCGAAGGCGGTCAAGAGCCACGGAATACCAGAGAAAGCAATTCAACGACTCGGGTTCTCGTTGCAGTTCATCTGCATATTGAGCTTGTATCGCCTCCATACGTTCGCGACGTAGCAGTTGTGTAGTCTTCAGATAAGTCTCGAGGTGTTGAGTGCAGAATGTCGCGAGATCACTGACACAAGACTGGCTGGTGTTGTCTGTGAAGTGCTTAGCCCATGTGTCAGCATCATCCTTGCCTTCAAGCTCCAGTTTTCGCTCCACTAGAAACGCCAATTGGAGCTGAACATGCAGTGAGTTTCACACGTTATGAAGTGTTCCAGACCAACTGATGAACTTCGCTACGTACGTTGTCCTGGGTGATGATCAGGATCGCGTGTCTCTTAGGATATTCACCATGGCGAGTGAATCGGAAATCATGCAGCTCGAAAGTGTCGACGCGAGTTGGTGATCCTCATCTGCATTCAAAGCTAGTTGTGTGAGCTGTGGAGCAGTTGACGTGAGAATTCAAAACAACTAACTGTTCGACGGAAGCCACGTCACTGTGGAATCAGGAGTGAAATACTCGCCAACTAGTAGCCACTGGAAAAGCAATCGAAGCAAGTCACTTCGCATGGTCGAGAAGGCGAGTTTCTTGCTATAGTGCACAAGAAAACATCGCGTTATACAGAGGCGAATACATGAGACACCAGCAACTCACTGGTAGAAGATGGAGCGGCCGATGACAGAATACTGATCGTCATATACGGTGAAGTATGTTAGAATGAACCAGCAGGTCGAAACAAGAACTGACAAGTACCGTTGAAGTTGAGGTCGTTGGCTCACTGAATGGCACGTCCAGAACGGCCAACTTTGCCTGTATGCAAGTCAACTATCAAGAATTATGGCAACAACAACCGATTGGGCGTACCATGGTTTCCAAGGGGTAGTTGACTGCTGGCACGCGACCGTCGAAAGCAAAGTGGAGACTCGAACCGAAGCTCAAATCTACGTGAGGTGGAACAACCCATATTTTAGACACGAGCAGTCAAACCACTCGTCATGGCGTTCGTACCGAGTTGAATCACAGAGAAGATGCCTTTGAAGACAGCATCTAGCTGCGTACTGAGAGTAGCCGTGTTGATGGAGCATCCGTCTCGCCGACACCACCGATTGAGTTTTGCACCTGGATATCCGAAAAGACTCAGGAGCAGGTCGCAACTTGAACGCGTGTAGTACTACGACAACATCGTTGTTAGTAGACGCAGCACTATATACGAGGACTGTGCTACAATACCTGAACAATGGATTCAGGGAGATCCGTCGACGAAAAGACAAGTGCGTACAGCACTTCATAGATATTGACGAAGCCCACCGTTCCAGTTGACCCGTTCGATGGTTCGCCAAAGCGTGCGAAACGCAGAGCTTCACCACATAATGAGGTCGTAGCACCTACAGCTGCAGCTAATACTCCACGCAGATCCACCCAGTGGGAGGTGTCAAAGTTTGAACCCGATGAAAAGGCTGAGAAACATCCGACACTGTCTGCATTGTGCACGTAGTGGTAAAGCAAATTGTCTTCACCCTCTTTCTCGGTCGTGTCGAGAAGCAAAACCTCCATGGAGAACTCAACCGGATAAAGATTTACACGAAGTTGAGCGGACACTAGCGGCGGTTCACGGTATCGCAAATGGGGATTCATGATCAAGTAGATTGGCGAAATCTCGAGAACTCGTTGGCGTTGGATGTTCGTCTGGTTGAATCGGTCTTCTACGGTCTATCGAAGGAGTATGAGAAGCGACAACGTGAGCGTGAAAAGCGTTTGCATCCAGACTCGAGCAACAATGAAGACCATTCCAGGCGCAACAACCACCGACTTGATGAGGAAATGTTTGCCAAGGCTGATGTACTTGTAGCACTAGAAAATGCAAAAGGTTATCTGGAAAAGCGTCCGTGGCTACGTGTACTTCATACACGACTGGCGTGTGTGTCATTGGAGAAGGAGGGAGCGGGTTTGCAAGGTTTCGTGCGCTATCGACAACGAGATCGAAATGTTTGTCTAGGGGATGTAAGGCGGCGACTTGAAGCCATTTACGCAGATGCGAAGACGTCGATGGAGGTGGAAGAGAAGCACAAGAGCTTTCTCGCTCAAGCTCGAGCTGTATCTCCTTGGTGTGTGCGTGAGTCCAAGTATCTGCATTTGTCACCAGCTCGGCAACTTTACGGTGTTCATGTGCTGCCTCCACGGCGTGTGACGGAGGAAGAATTGCAAGCGCAACGTGATTGTGTGGCGGGTCATGCTCGTGCCGTGGTCAATGCTGCTGTGGGTGTTGTCATGGACAAGATGCTAGCACCTTACCGAGGTCGACCAAGGACGAGTAAAAGTACTGGTAGACGCACTGCGAGACGTCAAGCTTTGGATTCTGCCAAAGCCAGTCCAAGTCAGCGTCAAGCAAAAGCCAAGCACCAACAAGTTGAGCGTGAAGGTCAGCTTCGAGCACTAAGACTAGAGCTTCTAGCCCCAACGGCAGAACTTACTTTGAAAGCGACAAATGGTGAAGGCGAAATACCCAAGATGAAGACTAAGGACGAGATTGCTCGAGTGATGATGCAATTAGCTACTGTGGAGGCGCAGGGTGACACTCGTTTGGCTCACAAACTACTGGACTGCTCCATCGTACAGTCTGGATTTCGACGTGCAGCGGAACAGGCCAAGCGGCTTGGGATCACTGGTCGGCCCTGGGAAAACGTCAAACTTTGGCGCGAACTCTATCGCACATCGACGATGCAGGCACTCGAGACAGCACTTCATGGATAGGAGAGCAGCAACATTTCTGGATTAACTTGAGGTGACAAGGCTATGGTAAGCCCGAAACTTCAGAGTTCGTCTGAGCGACGGTGAGAGCTGATCGTCCGTCAGCCATCGTGTAGTTAACATTCAGGTCGGGTCTAGCAAGTAAGAAGTTGACGGCACGTACGTGTCGGTGCTCACACGCTACCATTAAGAGGGATCGGCCTAATGTACGGGACGGGATGATCGTTACCACTTAAACCGGAACGGCGGTTCAAGTCGCACGTGACGTCGAGTCACAGCGTAACGTCTAGGAAATGGCCTCTGTGAATGCTGGGGTGGATAACCTCAAGCTCGAGATACCTGGAAATTCAACGGATGTGACTGGGAAGACGAATGAATTGCAAGGTACAAGTAGTACGGATGATCAAGAGGAGGAACCGGTAGATGAATTAGAGTTGGCATTGCAAAAGGCACTACAAGTTACGCGATTTGAGGGTTTGAATGACTTGCGGAATACATTTCTTGCTACTACACAACTCACCACTTCGAATGCCATTTCTACGGTTGTTACGGCACTGGCATATCGAGGAACTCGTCGGAAAAGAAGTAAATTGTCGACTCCTCCACTGGTAGAATCGCGTAGTAACCAAGACTCTCGTGAAATGGTATATGGTGCACCGAAATCATTATCTGCAAGATTGAGCAAAGCCCGTCGAGGAACTTCACCACATCAAGCACAATTGCCAACGTTTCGACGGAGTTTACCCGCACTCTCGATCCCTTCACAACGACTTCATCGGGAACTGCTGCTTGAACGAGATGCTTTCATGGCACAATTAACTCGTGAACGAGAGGAGAAGACACAACTGGAATGTTGGGCTGCAACGCGGATTCAAGCCTGTTATCGAGGTTTTCGCAGTCGTCCACGTGTAGTTGCTTACGCACGAAGGAAGAACAAACTAGCGCTACGGAGTGCCTCCTGCATTCGACTTGACGTAAGTGTCAGGACATTTTCTTTCGTTACCGGAGTGAGAATTGACTAAATGTCGGTGTAGCTCGCGGACATGCAGGATAATTTGTATATGCGTGGTAATCTACCAGAAGAAGAGGCTGGTAGTAAAGATACTTCGTTGTTATGGAGACAAGGTGTCAAGGACCGAGCAAGGCGCAAACGTGACGTTAAAAATCAACACGAGGAACGTCAAGGAGCAGCAATACGCATCCAGTCCTGTGTCCGTAGATTTCTTGCCAAGGTCGCTTTTCGCAACCTTGTCGTGAGAGCTCGTGATGAACGATATTTGCTTGCTATTGTCAAGATTCAGGTTAATATGCTGTTGAAAACTGTGCTCGACATTAATGATGAGGAACGCTTACTTTCTTGTTGCTGTTCCAGAGTATTTATCGAGGATATCATCTTCGAATGTGGATTCAGCGATTGGTGCCCAAGCTGCGGTACAATGCTGTGGTTCAGATCCAGGCACTCGTCCGGTTAGTTAGAAGATTTTCGAGGCATGCTATCATTGAGTGAACTAAAATCTTAAAACATGTCATGAATTTCTACAGAGGAAGCCAAGCCCGTGAACGGGTATCAATGTTGCGATTCGAGAAGACATGTGAAGAACGGCGGCGTGCAGGTCTTCCTTTTCAGCTTACGTTGGGAAGTCGTGTGTCAATTTCTCGCCCCAATACTACCTCAAGCCTCGCCTCTGACAGTTCTACATCTCTTCGGATTTTGTACGAGAATCGGAAGTCTGAAGCCACTCGAGAGTTCAAGACGACGACGTGGTGTGAGGAACGAAGGTTTTTGCAACTTTACGTGAGTTCTCGCACTGAAATCTCTTCAGGTTATGACTTGACTAACCGCGATATGCTGCAGAATGTATCACAAAAATTGGCAATTCGTAGAGCTAGACTCGTTCATCGGTGGAACTGGACCAAGAGGGTTGTCTTGGATAAGCGGCGACAACGGCGAGTTAAAAAGGTGATTTCAGCTTTCACTACCATACCTTCATCGGCCAGTAGAGTAAATAGTGCCAACAAACCTCAACGACGAGTAAGTGCCAGGGGTACTACCAAACCAGAGGTACCATCACCACCGCGACGAACCTAACCTATTAAACCATAATGATAATGAAGTTATGCCTTGATATATTGGTTCTCATCTAGATAACGCGTCCAACATCAAACAATCTAGTGCAGCAGATTTAACATATTGACTACCAAGAAGTGGAAACGACAAGTCCAATCCAACAGGAACTCGAACTGCAGTGACACCTGCAGGATCTACGACGATGGGACTTCATCCACAGCTTGAACCTCAACTCTTTGCTGCGTGCAAACGCGGTGATGTTGTCAAGATGAGATTCCTTATTGACGAGTGCGAAGTCTCTGTAAATGCTGTTGAAGAAGTTGAGATCGACCAGAGCACTGATGAAGTGGTAACGATCATCCCGTCCCGTACATTAGGCCGATCCCTCTTAATGGTAGCGTGTGAGCACCGACACGTACGTGCCGTCAACTTCTTACTTGCTAGACCCGACCTGAATGTTAACTACACGATGGCTGACGGACGATCAGCTCTCACCGTAGCTCAGACGATCTCTGAAGTTTCGGGCTTACCATAGCCTTGTCATCTCAAGTTAATCCAGAAATGTTGCTGCTCTCCTATCCATGAAGTGCTGTCTCGAGTGCCTGCATCGTCGATGTGCGATAGAGTTCGCGCCAAAGTTTGACGTTTTCCCAGGGCCGACCAGTGATCCCAAGCCGCTTGGCCTGTTCCGCTGCACGTCGAAATCCAGACTGTACGATGGAGCAGTCCAGTAGTTTGTGAGCCAAACGAGTGTCACCCTGCGCCTCCACAGTAGCTAATTGCATCATCACTCGAGCAATCTCGTCCTTAGTCTTCATCTTGGGTATTTCGCCTTCACCATTTGTCGCTTTCAAAGTAAGTTCTGCCGTTGGGGCTAGAAGCTCTAGTCTTAGTGCTCGAAGCTGACCTTCACGCTCAACTTGTTGGTGCTTGGCTTTTGCTTGACGCTGACTTGGACTGGCTTTGGCAGAATCCAAAGCTTGACGTCTCGCGGTGCGTCTGCCAGTACTTTTACTCGTCCTTGGTCGACCTCGGTAAGGTGCTAGCATCTTGTCCATGACAACACCCACAGCAGCATTGACCACGGCACGAGCATGACTCGACACACAATCACGTTGCGCTTGCAATTCTTCCTCCGTCACACGACGTGGAGGCAGCACATGAACACCGTAAAGTTGCCGAGCTGGTGACAAATGCAGATACTTGGACTCACGCACACACCAAGGAGATACAGCTCGAGCTTGAGTGAGAAAGCTCTTGTGCTTCTCTTCCACCTCCATTGACGTCTTCGCATCTGCGTAAATGGCTTCAAGTCGCCGCCTTACATCCCCTAGACAAACATTTCGATCTCGCTGTCGATAGCGCACGAAACCTTGCAAACTTGCTCCCTCCTTCTCCAATGACACACACGCCAGTCGTGTATGAAGTACACGTAGCCACGGACGCTTTTCCAGATAACCTTTTGCATTTTCTAGTGCTACAAGTACATCAGCCTTGGCAAACATTTCCTCATCAAGTCGGTGATTGCTGCGCATGGAATGGTCTTCATTGTTGCTCGAGTCTGGATGCAAACGCTTTTCACGCTCACGTTGTCGCTTCTCATACTCCTTCGATAGACCGTAGAAGACCGATTCAACGAGACTAACATCCAACGCCAACGAGTTCTCGAGATTTCGCCAATCTACTTGATCATGAATCCCCATTTGCGATACCGTGAACCGCCGCTAGTGTCCGCTCAACTTCGTGTAAATCTTTATCCGGTTGAGTTCTCCATGGAGGTTTTGTTTCTCGACACGACCGAGAAAGAGGGTGAAGACAATTTGCTTTACCACTACGTGCACAATGCAGACAGTGTCGGATGTTTCTCAACTTTTCACCGGGTTCAAACTTTGACACCTCCCACTGGGTGGATCTGCGTGGAGTATTAGCTGCAGCTGTAGGTGCTACGACCTCATTATGTGGTGAAGCTCTGCGTTTCGCACGCTTTGGCGAACCATCGAACGGGTCAACTGGGACGGTGGGCTTCGTCAATATCTATGAAGTGCTGTACGCACTTGTCTTTTCATCGACGGATCTCCCTGAATCCATTGTTCAGGTATTGTAGCACAGTCCTAGTATTTCATTGCTGCATCCACTAACAACGATGTTGTCGTAGTACTACACGCGTTCAAGTTGTGACTTGCTCCTGAGTCTTTTCGGATATCCAGGTGCAAAACTCAATCGGTGGTGTCGGCGAGACGGGTGCTCCATCAACACGGCTACTCTCAGTACGCAGCTAGATGCTGTCTTCAAAGGCATCTTCTCTGTGATTCAACTCGGTACGAACGCCATGACGAGTGGTTTGACCGTGCGTGTCTAAAATATGGATTGTTCCACCTCACGTAGATTTGAGCTTCGGTTCGAGTCTCCACTTTGTTTCGACGGTCGCGTGCCAGCAGTCAACTACCCCTTGGAAACCATGGTACGCCCAATCGGTTGTTGTTGCCATAATTATTGATGCTTGACTTGCATATAGGCAAAGCTGGCCGTTCTGGACGTGCCTTTCAGTGAGCCAACGACCTCAACTTCAACGGTACTTGTCAGTTCTTGTTTCGACCTGCTGGTTCATTCTAACATACTTCACCGTATATGAACGATCAGTATTCCGTCATCGGCCGCTCCATCTTCTACCAGTGAGTTGCCTGGTGTCTCATGTATCTCGCCTCTGTATAACGCGATGTTTTCTTGTGCACTATAGCAAGAAACTCGCCTTCTCGACCATGCGAAGTGACTTGCTTCGATTGCTTTTCCAGTGGCTACTAGTTGGCGAGTATTTCACTCCTGATTCCACAGTGACGTGGCCTCCGTCGAACAGTTAGTTGTTTTGAATTCTCACGTCAACTGCTCCACAGCTCACACAACTAGCTTTGAATGCAGATGAAGGATCACCAACTCGCGTCGACACTTTCGAGCTGCATGATTTCCGATTCACTCGCCATGGTGAATATCCTAAGAGACACGCGATCCTGATCATCACCCAGGACAACGTACGTAGCGAAGTTCATCAGTTGGTCTGGAACACTTCATAACGTGTGAAACTCACTGCATGCTCAGCTCCAATTGGCGTTTCTAGTGGAGCGAAAACTGGAGCTTGAAAGCAAGGATGATGCTGACACATGGGCTAAGCACTTCCCAGACAACACCAGCCAGTCTTGTGTCAGTGATCTCGCGACATTCTGCACTCAACCGCCTCGAGACTTATCTGAAGACCACACAACTGCTACGTCGCGAACGTATGGAGGCGATACAAGCTCAATATGCAGATGAACTGCAACGAGAACCCGAGTCGTTGAATTGCTTTCTCTGGTATTCCGTGGCTCTTGACCGCCTTCGAGGTGTCATTATCGGAGACGAGCTTCATTTTCCCCATCAAAGCGATAATGATCCGAAGACTAAGGCGCAACAACAAATCCACAACTCCATCGTCGCACGATTTGTCCAGCATGTAGTCGCTGTCCAGCAGAGTTCGCAATGTATGCACGAGGCCATTCCAGACACGTCTCCGGAACTCCCATCGGGGATCCCGCCATTAAAACTCAATGTGGATGATCCAAACGCACTCTTCCTTCGTGAAAAGCGACGACTGATGCTGGTGACGACATTTCCACGGGAGATGCACATATTTTTCCGAAGTCGGTCAATATTCCAGCAGCATACGAGAAGAAGGGCCGTTTACGACGACAGACAGCAGAGCGGATAGTAGTGAGTGCTCAATCACTCTGGATAATTGCGAGCACATACGAAACGCTGGAGTTCTTCAGTATCCTAGACACCACGCTACCGCTGGAGCTGCTAGACCATGAATTCAACCGCCTTTGCGCTTTCGGTGGCGCCGAACCAACAGAAGAATTGCATGTCAACGAGGTGTCTGATCCATGCTAGGCTGAATCAATGAATGAAGGCGATTTTTGAGTCAATAACCTTAGATACTTTCGTGACCGCAAGTTTACTGACCGGTGTGAAAACCGAGTGCATTTTCGCTCGCGTTTGCTTGCTTGTATATTGAGAGAAACTGGATCATTGAAGTGAGCTGCAGCAAATAGGACCATTAGTCCGTGAAGTCAAAGATGGAGCTGGCACCGGTGGAAGCAGGAATGCGGGCTGCTTTTGTTTTGCGTCGGTGAGGACTATCCGATATTGGTGACTGCATCACAGTAGGTGATCCATTCTTTTTTGTTGGCCTCCTCAATAATCCGGACGACTTTTTCATCCGCAACGGTGTCGAAGGAGACGATTTCGTAGGCGTCAAATTGAGCGATGAAGATTGTCGATACACCCCGGAGATGGTCCAGTCCTCGTCGGAGTTCGTAGCAGCACGTTGCTTGTCTCCTTGCATAATGGAGTCACTGGCGGCGAGTTCGTAGGGACAAAGTCAAACACCGTTCCCTGGTACAAGATCGAACTTGTCATGCTTGCGCCTAGATCACACGCATACTTCTTTCTTCGCTTCGACGTCAATGTAGCTTCAACTTCTTGGTCAGTGACAACTCCATTGGCTGTGCTGGTGGTGCAGTTGTCCTCCTCTGTATTCTGAAGTTGATCGACATCATTGACATTGTTGCAGCACGCCACATCCATCGTGAACACCATGCATGGTGAGGATGAGTTATCACTCGCAGTGCTTCCCCGGTCGCTGCCATCGCCATTTTTCTTCGCAGGAACAGAAGCACTCATTTTGATCAAGTCCTCATCAAATTCGTCCACGAGTTGGCGCGTACGCTTCAATAGCCGCGCAATAACCGGACGATAAGGAACCATCCGGAAGGACTGCGATAGGCGAGTTTCTATTGGTGTGAAGAGGACTCCTTCCACTTGTCTGTAGAGGTGTTTTCATGGGAGACGCCGCTCGAGGCCGCTTTTTGCCAGGACTTCTAGGCGGGGAGCGAGTTGGGGTACGCATTGCAAGAGTTTGGCTGTTCTGCGAGCCTACCCGACTCTTTTCCTTCAAGCATATCCCATTGTCTTGGCGTTCAACATGTGACTCCTCATCCTCATCCGAGTCATCGAGGTTAGAGCACATATTTTTCAGTTGGTGCCGAGGTCGTAGAGATGGTAGTGACACATTACTGCTTCGAGATTCGACCGAGCTCTCAGTCGATACCGTCGAACTGAGGTCGATATCATCCTCACTTGTCACAGTTGGGATCGTATCAATCTGGCTCACTTGACGCTGACTGCAAACAGCTCCCACAGGGATATCTCTCACCAGGGTACTCTCATCCATGCCAAGGGTATACCCCTGATGCGACTTGAATACCTTTTCAACATGGAGAACGGATTTGGCGACCTCAGGTGTCAGCGCACCAATCTGCGAGTGAAAAGCTGTGAACACTCCTAGAACACGTAGGAGTAATCTAGGTGAACGGTCCGGCAGTGACTTCAGAATGGCTGCACTGTTAGCAGAGGAGCCCTTCATCAAATATCCAAGAAGCAGCGATGTGCATCCGCCGAGGATCACATCCTCCGGATTCCAGTTGTCATTTTCCTCTCCGTTCAAAGTTGCCGCGCTTGCGCTATGAGCTTCGGTCAAATCGATAAGATGCTTGTACGACTGTAACTTTGCCATAAAAAACCGAATAAAGAGGTCGCAAGCACTGATTTGGACTTGTGTAGGTTCAGTAGCCTCATCATAAGTTGTTTGCACAACTGATGCTGCCAGCGCGTCACGATTTTTCTCGCTAAATTCGATGCTGTTAACCATCACGCTGAGTAGCAGCAAACACGAGTCGAACTCCCACTTACTCTGCGCCAGCACTTGTCTTTTCGGACTCACCGTTCCTGACACTACAGTTAATAACTGGGAAAACATGTTTGCGAGCAGTTCCATACCACCCAACGCATGTACGTGACTTGCTGCGTCAGTGTTGTGGTGAGTTAAATTAATTAACACACGCAGAGCCGAGAGCAAAGCATCCACTGCCAACGTCATTCGAGTGGATTCAGCATCCCATCGCTTTGGCGCGTGAACACCCCAGGTCAGTTCACCCAGCAACCGGATCAGCTTCAGCAATAAGCCGAAGAACCCTCTCTGTTTCGAAATGTATCGCTGCGCATCCAAGGTCAGAAACGTTACTTGGTCAAAAACACCTAGCAGCAAGCTGACATGATGGAGCGAGCGAGTAAATTCAACCGTAAGTTCCTCTGCATGCGTCGATGGTACGAGAATCTGTAGATCGTCCAGCGTTTTGGCAAGATCCTTCGTCAATACGACAATTCCACCATTCCGAACCAGCTGACGCTTCCGTGATTGAATGAGTTGGAAAGTGTCTTCTGCAGCATCGCCTAATGTGCTTTGTTCCTGCTGGCATCGTTGCGTCAATCCTAACAAAGAGCTCGACGAAGATTCAGTCACTTGCAGTAAATTATGCAGCGCAGCACACAACACGTCGACCACAGAAAGCTGCAGGTCACCTTCAACGTAAAACGCGTCGTGGTCGTGCAGTAGTTCATCCAACTGCATCCGGTAAAAACCATCCAACACATTTGCCGTCGACGCTGCGAGAGTCGCCATCGACTGTCCATCCACCTCAGCATCCAACTGCTTCCGCCTCAAGCACGTCTTCTTCAATGGCACAGCTCGCTGTGTCCTAACTTCAGCCACCTCCCTCTTCTTCTCTTGCTCCTGCTTCAACGCGTAGACTACTGCATCCAAGACCTGTCCATCCAACCACGCTCGAGTCTCTGATCTCTGAGATAAAAAGTAGATGAGCACCGCCAGTGCCAGTCGATGTGTCTCCTGCGTCTCCTGGTCTTGGAGTCTCTGGAGCAGCATTTCCTTCACTTTGCTCTGTATGCTGCGTCTCTGACTGGACAACTCGATGGCCTGTGGGATCTCACGGTCTTGCAGCAGCTGGACGAGCTCCAGGACGCTTCGGGTCTGTGCTGAGCGTCCTCTCTGCGTTAGTACAGGCTCCAGGAGACCGTCCACAAGGTACGAGACGTCGTCCAGCCTGGCAGCCAGCGATCCGTCCTCCTGTAACAACATTGGACTCTGTAATACTATTCTACTGTCTCGTTCTGCACCGGAAAGATGGTCCACATGCGCCTGTTGGCGGCTGTAGAGGTTTGTGACGTCTCGATCGACAGCTTCGAGGCGAGATAGCAACGGAACGGGAGCTGCAGAGGGTGTAGAAAGAGTATCATCAGAAGCGCCTGTGTCTGTAGAATACGTACGTGGCGGAGCGAGGCGCAGAGGAGGCCTAGAACACCCGAGAGAGCGTCGAGAAGCAGGCGGCATCACCGCCGATTGCCTGTCCGCAACGGAATTGTGTAAACGTTTTGTAATTTGTACCGTTTTGTGTAGGACTAAAATGGACACTTCAACTTGGATTAGGTACATGGCTACAGTGAGTTCACTTCAAGTCTATCATGCAGTAGATGCGAGTAAATGTGCATTTTGTTGCTCCAAGCTTCAAGCGCGACTTCGTGGACGTACTGAATGTCTTGAAGTGTAGCTGTGAAGTCTGGATTGGTCTCGCTGAACATTTGGACGTAAAAGTGAATGTGGCAGCCATTGGCAGCAGGTGTGACGATCGTCCAGTGGTGACAGCGCATGTGGAGACCTGCAGTGGGCAGGAACGCAATGTAGTCGCGGACTATAGCAATGTGATCCTTGGATTCATATTTGGTGGCGAACATCAACCCATGCATCGAGATCGCGCCTCGCTTGGACTGCAGCTGCAAGTCGAAGCTCTTTTTTACGGCGTCTGAGCCGACTGGGTCCATCTAGCCAACACAACGCATACATGGTTAGCACGAGACTGCGGTGACACAAACGACAGACTTACGTAGCGATATGACTTGTTCTCATATTTGCGAGGGGTGGAGTACTCGAGCCAGAGGGCGTCGGTGGCGAATTTCATCGAACAAGACACGGTACAGGCTGTTGAGCTTTCAAACATCTTGCCACAGCTCGGGTCTACCTTGGACACCATCATACTAGAGTAGGCCGTTGGTGGGAGTTGGGGGACTGTCCCACTCAAATTCATGTACAAATTGCGAGCACCGTCCTTCAGTTGAGCGAGGACTCCTGCGTTCTGGTAACTTTCGGCAATTTTGCACGGACGACTGAAGACGAAGTCCTTCCCCTGAATTCGTGGATTGATCAACCACATTTTGTAAGCACATCAATAACGCAGAGTACCAGGATGCAAACTCACGCACCTGAAATGCTGTCATCTGTCGAATGATCGCGAGAATGGACTTGCGAACTTTTGTGTGATCGTCCAGGGCGGCTTTCAGTTTGCTATTAATTCTCTGAGAGCGTTGCAGCCTCTTAATCTCTTCCATCGCTTTTATTGCAGCGTGTCGTTCTCCATTAGTGCCATGCAATTTTGAAGTTCCGTATCCCAACTTCCTGCTTTTGAGGTATTGCAGCCACTCTTCGAGGCCATTGACTTGTGACCGCAGTGCCAGAATTTCTCCCTTTTTAAGTCGCGCCTGCTCCGTCGAGTAACCTGGTTTGAGCTTGCGCTTCCGCTTGGGTTTCTTTGGTGAGACTTTGGTTGATGGGGCAGTAGGAACATCGCTAAAGTTAAGATCATCAGTTCTTCCTGTCGTTAAATAGTCTGAGTTGCTCTCGTCGCCGTATTCATCATCAAGTCCTCGAACATTTTGGCCGCTTCCACCATCACCTCACTCTCGTCTTCTAATAACAGCAAGTCAAATCGATCATGCTAGTATGTTCCGGCCAAGTCCAATCAAAAGTGAGCGATAGCTTTGTTTTCTGTGGGATAGATTACGAGAAACACAAGATTACGATACCAC
>VOQZ01002118.1:0-24815 GCA_008079305.1 Phytophthora palmivora
AAAGCCAAGCACCAACAAGTTGAGCGTGAAGGTCAGCTTCGAGCACTAAGACTAGAGCTTCTAGCCCCAACGGCAGAACTTACTTTGAAAGCGACAAATGGTGAAGGCGAAATACCCAAGATGAAGACTAAGGACGAGATTGCTCGAGTGATGATGCAATTAGCTACTGTGGAGGCGCAGGGTGACACTCGTTTGGCTCACAAACTACTGGACTGCTCCATCGTACAGTCTGGATTTCGACGTGCAGCGGAACAGGCCAAGCGGCTTGGGATCACTGGTCGGCCCTGGGAAAACGTCAAACTTTGGCGCGAACTCTATCGCACATCGACGATGCAGGCACTCGAGACAGCACTTCATGGATAGGAGAGCAGCAACATTTCTGGATTAACTTGAGATGACAAGGCTATGGTAAGCCCGAAACTTCAGAGTTCGTCTGAGCTACGGTGAGAGCTGATCGTCCGTCAGCCATCGTGCAGTTACATTCAGGTCGGGTCTAGCAAGTAAGAAGTTGACGGCACGTACGTGTCGGTGCTCACACGCTACCATTAAGAGGGATCGGCCTAATGTACGGGACGGGATGATCGTTACCACTTCATCAGTGCTCTGGTCGATCTCAACTTCTTCAACAGCATTTACAGAGACTTCGCACTCATCAATAAGGAATCTCATCTTGACAACATCACCGCGTTTGCACGCAGCAAAGAGTTGAGGTTCAAGCTGTGGATGAAGTCCCATCGTCGTAGATCCTGCAGGTGTCACTGCAGTTCGAGTTCCTGTTGCACTGGAACTTGTCGATTCCGACGCACCTTTTGGACGGTGTTGCTCACGACATCTTGCAACCATTTGTGACGAATTTCTTGGAAACACGCATCGTGACCACGGAGCAATGCAACTCGCCATGCCGTTCGATCTAAAACGTCCTTCACAGACACATCGGCACCAAACGCCAATAGTCGAGTGACAGCACGTATATTTCCTCGTGCTGCCGCAATGTGGAGCGGTGTAAATCCCAAAAGTCTCGAGCTTCTAACGGGGCGTGAAGAGCTTTAGCCAACAATATTTCGAGAACAGCCATCGCGTGATCTTCTTCTTCTTCGGAGTTAACGTACGCGCTACGATGAGCGTGTGCGTGGTGTCGAGACCAAGGAAATAAATCTCCATCCTGTACAACCTCAATCCCAACCAGCAAAGCTTCGTGAATCGCTGTACGTTGAGTCCATTCATCCTGCTCCGCACCAGTGAATGTCTGAGGAAAAAGTTGCAACAGCTTTGCGACTACAATGTCTAGTCCTCGACGAGCTGCTTCATGCAACAATGTTCGTCTTCGTCCTGGTAAAACATGATCTACAAAAATTGTCCTGGTCATTGCGAGGAGATACATCGCAACTCTTTCATGACCATTAATCACTGCGAGTGCTAGTGGGGTAAATCCCTTGGAATTTCGTGCATATACCATGTCTGGTGCTGAATTGAGTAGCCGTGGTAATACAAGAGTCACCACTTCGAGATGCCCAAACTTTGTTGCAAGATGCAGCACATTATTACCACCTGGAGCACTTACGATTCACATCTGCGGGTTCAAGTACTGGCTCGTCGTCTGCGTCATCTACTCCCATGGCTGATGGATCAAACCCATCTAATAAATCCATGACAGCGTCAACATTGCCACGTCGAGCTTGTACGAGTAGATCAAATTCTTGGATAGATTTTTCACGAGAAACTTTAAGCCTGCCAAGGAATCCTCGAGCTATACGTGTGACGTTCAAGGCGCAAATCCAGCCCCGTTCGTGAGCACGCTGCAATCCACGTCTTCGAGCACGTTGTCTACCAAGGAAGCCTCTCACGACACGCTGAATGAATAACACACACGCTATTCGGACTGCTAACTCCTCTGCTCGACGCATTTTGACCACAAGTGCACGTTGTAGCATACCACGAACCATACTCTGCATTCCAGCAGCTCCATTATGTCCTCGTTCGATGGTGTTGCGCTCTTGAGCTTGAATGAATGCTTTGGATGCAAGAAGTCGACATCGCACAAAGCTCTGGAGCTTGAAAGCTGCACGATTTTCTCGACGCAAGCGAATGGATCGAACACGCATCTTGCTGAAAACCTATGAACAATCTTGCTACCAAACGAGCAAGTGAAAGTTTTCGAGCTTGTTGCTGTTGCAATTTCAATTTTGCCGTCAACCAACGAGCAATGCAGGCTCTCCACGCTCCTTGAATAATTGAAACACACCGCTGACGTTGTTCAAGACGACGAAGATGGTTTAATTTGGCAAGGAATCGACGAGCAGCCCAAATTCGATATGCACTCTGGATTTTGGATTTAGTAGCAGCTTTAGTTTGTTGGCCTCGTAATCGCTGTCGTCGATCCTTCTCACCGAGCACAATAGCCGTGCCTTTAGTAACTTGCAACAAACTGCCACGAATTCGTTTGCGAACGAGTAGTTTCTGTCTGATACTGCGAAATTGTCGTCGTAGCACGAAACCTCGTCGTACTCGTTGAATAATTAAAGCTGCTTGGTATTCTCGTCGTGCTCGTTCTCGTCGAATATCATGGAGTGATTGCATAAATGCACGTTGTTCTCGAACTAAAGCAAGTGTCTGTAGCTGATTGGGATAATTTTTCATCTTCGAATATGGTGACTTTGCTTCAGTTCATCACTTTGGTTATCGTCGATCGATTTCAATTTGGTTAGTGCTTCTCTAGCTCGGGTTTCAGCCCAACGGGATGCATTATTCGGTTGAATTGGTATAGTAGTGGTAGTTTGGTGATCTGGTGGGGGTTCTAATGGGTCGTATCGTGGTAATGGTAAAGCTGTCGTGACAACGGAGACAACAGTACTATATGTGCATCGACGCGTACCAAAGTAAAGACTCGGAGTGAGACTTAATCCTTGTTGCACAGTGACAATCTGAGCTTGTCGAAGCTCCTCTCGACTTTGCAACCACGTTTGCTTCTGCTGAGCAAGTGATGGCGATGGAAAGTCTGTGAATTCGACCGTCCTCACCATTTTGACGATGACTTGGAGATGGCGCTAAACCGGAACGGCGGTTCAAGTCGCACGTGACGTCGAGTCACAGCGTAACGTCTAGGAAATGGCCTCTGTGAATGCTGGGGTGGATAACCTCAAGCTCGAGATACCTGGAAATTCAACGGATGTGACTGGGAAGACGAATGAATTGCAAGTACAAGTAGTACGGATGATCAAGAGGAGGAACCGGTAGATGAATTAGAGTTGGCATTGCAAAAGGCACTACAAGTTACGCGATTTGAGGGTTTGAATGACTTGCGGAATACATTTCTTGCTACTACACACAACTCACCACTTCGAATGCCATTTCTACGGTTGTTACGGCACTGGCATATCGAGGAACTCGTCGGAAAAGAAGTAAATTGTCGACTCCTCCACTGGTAGAATCGCGTAGTAACCAAGACTCTCGTGAAATGGTATATGGTGCACCGAAATCATTATCTGCAAGATTGAGCAAAGCCCGTCGAGGAACTTCACCACATCAAGCACAATTGCCAACGTTTCGACGGAGTTTACCCGCACTCTCGATCCCTTCACAACGACTTCATCGGGAACTGCTGCTTGAACGAGATGCTTTCATGGCACAATTAACTCGTGAACGAGAGGAGAAGACACAACTGGAATGTTGGGCTGCAACGCGGATTCAAGCCTGTTATCGAGGTTTTCGCAGTCGTCCACGTGTAGTTGCTTACGCACGAAGGAAGAACAAACTAGCGCTACGGAGTGCCTCCTGCATTCGACTTGACGTAAGTGTCAGGACATTTTCTTTCGTTACCGGAGTGAGAATTGACTAAATGTCGGTGTAGCTCGCGGACATGCAGGATAATTTGTATATGCGTGGTAATCTACCAGAAGAAGAGGCTGGTAGTAAAGATACTTCGTTGTTATGGAGACAAGGTGTCAAGGACCGAGCAAGGCGCAAACGTGACGTTAAAAATCAGCACGAGGAACGTCAAGGAGCAGCAATACGCATCCAGTCCTGTGTCCGTAGATTTCTTGCCAAGGTCGCTTTTCGCAACCTTGTCGTGAGAGCTCGTGATGAACGATATTTGCTTGCTATTGTCAAGATTCAGGTTAATATGCTGTTGAAAACTGTGCTCGACATTAATGATGAGGAACGCTTACTTTCTTGTTGCTGTTCCAGAGTATTTATCGAGGATATCATCTTCGAATGTGGATTCAGCGATTGGTGCCCAAGCTGCGGTACAATGCTGTGGTTCAGATCCAGGCACTCGTCCGGTTAGTTAGAAGATTTTCGAGGCATGCTATCATTGAGTGAACTAAAATCTTAAAACATGTCATGAATTTCTACAGAGGAAGCCAAGCCCGTGAACGGGTATCAATGTTGCGATTCGAGAAGACATGTGAAGAACGGCGGCGTGCAGGTCTTCCTTTTCAGCTTACGTTGGGAAGTCGTGTGTCAATTTCTCGCCCCAATACTACCTCAAGCCTCGCCTCTGACAGTTCTACATCTCTTCGGATTTTGTACGAGAATCGGAAGTCTGAAGCCACTCGAGAGTTCAAGACGACGACGTGGTGTGAGGAACGAAGGTTTTTGCAACTTTACGTGAGTTCTCGCACTGAAATCTCTTCAGGTTATGACTTGACTAACCGCGATATGCTGCAGAATGTATCACAAAAATTGGCAATTCGTAGAGCTAGACTCGTTCATCGGTGGAACTGGACCAAGAGGGTTGTCTTGGATAAGCGGCGACAACGGCGAGTTAAAAAGGTGATTTCAGCTTTCACTACCATACCTTCATCGGCCAGTAGAGTAAATAGTGCCAACAAACCTCAACGACGAGTAAGTGCCAGGGGTACTACCAAACCAGAGGTACCATCACCACCGCGACGAACCTAACCTATTAAACCATAATGATAATGAAGTTATGCCTTGATATATTGGTTCTCATCTAGATAACGCGTCCAACATCAAACAATCTAGTGCAGCAGATTTAACATATTGACTACCAAGAAGTGGAAACGACAAGTCCAATCCAACAGGAACTCGAACTGCAGTGACACCTGCAGGATCTACGACGATGGGACTTCATCCACAGCTTGAACCTCAACTCTTTGCTGCGTGCAAACGCGGTGATGTTGTCAAGATGAGATTCCTTATTGACGAGTGCGAAGTCTCTGTAAATGCTGTTGAAGAAGTTGAGATCGACCAGAGCACTGATGAAGTGGTAACGATCATCCCGTCCCGTACATTAGGCCGATCCCTCTTAATGGTAGCGTGTGAGCACCGACACGTACGTGCCGTCAACTTCTTACTTGCTAGACCCGACCTGAATGTTAACTACACGATGGCTGACGGACGATCAGCTCTCACCGTAGCTCAGACGATCTCTGAAGTTTCGGGCTTACCATAGCCTTGTCATCTCAAGTTAATCCAGAAATGTTGCTGCTCTCCTATCCATGAAGTGCTGTCTCGAGTGCCTGCATCGTCGATGTGCGATAGAGTTCGCGCCAAAGTTTGACGTTTTCCCAGGGCCGACCAGTGATCCCAAGCCGCTTGGCCTGTTCCGCTGCACGTCGAAATCCAGACTGTACGATGGAGCAGTCCAGTAGTTTGTGAGCCAAACGAGTGTCACCCTGCGCCTCCACAGTAGCTAATTGCATCATCACTCGAGCAATCTCGTCCTTAGTCTTCATCTTGGGTATTTCGCCTTCACCATTTGTCGCTTTCAAAGTAAGTTCTGCCGTTGGGGCTAGAAGCTCTAGTCTTAGTGCTCGAAGCTGACCTTCACGCTCAACTTGTTGGTGCTTGGCTTTTGCTTGACGCTGACTTGGACTGGCTTTGGCAGAATCCAAAGCTTGACGTCTCGCGTGCGTCTGCCAGTACTTTTACTCGTCCTTGGTCGACCTCGGTAAGGTGCTAGCATCTTGTCCATGACAACACCCACAGCAGCATTGACCACGGCACGAGCATGACTCGACACACAATCACGTTGCGCTTGCAATTCTTCCTCCGTCACACGACGTGGAGGCAGCACATGAACACCGTAAAGTTGCCGAGCTGGTGACAAATGCAGATACTTGGACTCACGCACACACCAAGGAGATACAGCTCGAGCTTGAGTGAGAAAGCTCTTGTGCTTCTCTTCCACCTCCATTGACGTCTTCGCATCTGCGTAAATGGCTTCAAGTCGCCGCCTTACATCCCCTAGACAAACATTTCGATCTCGCTGTCGATAGCGCACGAAACCTTGCAAACTTGCTCCCTCCTTCTCCAATGACACACACGCCAGTCGTGTATGAAGTACACGTAGCCACGGACGCTTTTCCAGATAACCTTTTGCATTTTCTAGTGCTACAAGTACATCAGCCTTGGCAAACATTTCCTCATCAAGTCGGTGATTGCTGCGCATGGAATGGTCTTCATTGTTGCTCGAGTCTGGATGCAAACGCTTTTCACGCTCACGTTGTCGCTTCTCATACTCCTTCGATAGACCGTAGAAGACCGATTCAACGAGACTAACATCCAACGCCAACGAGTTCTCGAGATTTCGCCAATCTACTTGATCATGAATCCCCATTTGCGATACCGTGAACCGCCGCTAGTGTCCGCTCAACTTCGTGTAAATCTTTATCCGGTTGAGTTCTCCATGGAGGTTTTGTTTCTCGACACGACCGAGAAAGAGGGTGAAGACAATTTGCTTTACCACTACGTGCACAATGCAGACAGTGTCGGATGTTTCTCAACTTTTCACCGGGTTCAAACTTTGACACCTCCCACTGGGTGGATCTGCGTGGAGTATTAGCTGCAGCTGTAGGTGCTACGACCTCATATGTGGTGAAGCTCTGCGTTTCGCACGCTTTGGCGAACCATCGAACGGGTCAACTGGGACGGTGGGCTTCGTCAATATCTATGAAGTGCTGTACGCACTTGTCTTTTCATCGACGGATCTCCCTGAATCCATTGTTCAGGTATTGTAGCACAGTCCTAGTATTTCATTGCTGCATCCACTAACAACGATGTTGTCGTAGTACTACACGCGTTCAAGTTGTGACTTGCTCCTGAGTCTTTTTGGATATCCAGGTGCAAAACTCAATCGGTGGTGTCGGCGAGACGGGTGCTCCATCAACACGGCTACTCTCAGTACGCAGCTAGATGCTGTCTTCAAAGGCATCTTCTCTGTGATTCAACTCGGTACGAACGCCATGACGAGTGGTTTGACCGTGCGTGTCTAAAATATGGATTGTTCCACCTCACGTAGATTTGAGCTTCGGTTCGAGTCTCCACTTTGCTTTCGACGGTCGCGTGCCAGCAGTCAACTACCCCTTGGAAACCATGGTACGCCCAATCGGTTGTTGTTGCCATAATTATTGATGCTTGACTTGCATATAGGCAAAGCTGGCCGTTCTGGACGTGCCTTTCAGTGAGCCAACGACCTCAACTTCAACGGTACTTGTCAGTTCTTGTTTCGACCTGCTGGTTCATTCTAACATACTTCACCGTATATGAACGATCAGTATTCCGTCATCGGCCGCTCCATCTTCTACCAGTGAGTTGCTGGTGTCTCATGTATCTCGCCTCTGTATAACGCGATGTTTTCTTGTGCACTATAGCAAGAAACTCGCCTTCTCGACCATGCGAAGTGACTTGCTTCGATTGCTTTTCCAGTGGCTACTAGTTGGCGAGTATTTCACTCCTGATTCCACAGTGACGTGGCCTCCATCGAACAGTTAGTTGTTTTGAATTCTCACGTCAACTGCTCCACAGCTCACACAACTAGCTTTGAATGCAGATAAAGGATCACCAACTCGCGTCGACACTTTCGAGCTGCATGATTTCCGATTCACTCGCCATGGTGAATATCCTAAGAGACACGCGATCCTGATCATCACCCAGGACAACGTACGTAGCGAAGTTCATCAGTTGGTCTGGAACACTTCATAACGTGTGAAACTCACTGCATGCTCAGCTCCAATTGGCGTTTCTAGTGGAGCGAAAACTGGAGCTTGAAAGCAAGGATGATGCTGACACATGGGCTAAGCACTTCCCAGACAACACCAGCCAGTCTTGTGTCAGTGATCTCGCGACATTCTGCACTCACCGCCTCGAGACTTATCTGAAGACCACACAACTGCTACGTCGCGAACGTATGGAGGCGATACAAGCTCAATATGCAGATGAACTGCAACGAGAACCCGAGTCGTTGAATTGCTTTCTCTGGTATTCCGTGGCTCTTGACCGCCTTCGAGGTGTCATTATCGGAGACGAGCTTCATTTTCCCCATCAAAGCGATAATGATCCGAAGGCTAAGGCGCAACAACAAATCCACAACTCCATCGTCGCACGATTTGTCCAGCATGTAGTCGCTGTCCAGCAGAGTTCGCAATGTATGCACGAGGCCATTCCAGACACGTCTCCGGAACTCCCATCGGGGATCCCGCCATTAAAACTCAATGTGGATGATCCAAACGCACTCTTCCTTCGTGAAAAAGCGACGACTGATGCTGGTGACGACATCTCCACGGGAGATGCACATATTTTTCCGAAGTCGGTCAATATTCCAGCAGCATACGAGAAGAAGGGCCGTTTACGACGACAGACAGCAGAGCGGATAGTAGTGAGTGCTCAATCACTCTGGATAATTGCGAGCACATACGAAACGCTGGAGTTCTTCAGTATCCTAGACACCACGCTACCGCTGGAGCTGCTAGACCATGAATTCAACCGCCTTTGCGCTTTCGGTGGCGCCGAACCAACAGAAGAATTGCATGTCAACGAGGTGTCTGATCCATGCTAGGCTGAATCAATGAATGAAGGCGATTTTTGAGTCAATAACCTTAGATACTTTCGTGACCGCAAGTTTACTGACCGGTGTGAAAACCGAGTGCATTTTCGCTCGCGTTTGCTTGCTTGTATATTGAGAGAAACTGGATCATTGAAGTGAGCTGCAGCAAATAGGACCATTAGTCCGTGAAGTCAAAGATGGAGCTGGCACCGGTGGAAGCAGGAATGCGGGCTGCTTTTGTTTTGCGTCGGTGAGGACTATCCGATATTGGTGACTGCATCACAGTAGGTGATCCATTCTTTTTTGTTGGCCTCCTCAATAATCCGGACGACTTTTTCATCCGCAACGGTGTCGAAGGAGACGATTTCGTAGGCGTCAAATTGAGCGATGAAGATTGTCGATACACCCCCGGAGATGGTCCAGTCCTCGTCGGAGTTCGTAGCAGCACGTTGCTTGTCTCCTTGCATAATGGAGTCACTGGCGGCGAGTTCGTAGGGACAAAGTCAAACACCGTTCCCTGGTACAAGATCGAACTTGTCATGCTTGCGCCTAGATCACACGCATACTTCTTTCTTCGCTTCGACGTCAATGTAGCTTCAACTTCTTGGTCAGTGACAACTCCATTGGCTGTGCTGGTGGTGCAGTTGTCCTCCTCTGTATTCTGAAGTTGATCGACATCATTGACATTGTTGCAGCACGCCACATCCATCGTGAACACCATGCATGGTGAGGATGAGTTATCACTCGCAGTGCTTCCCCGGTCGCTGCCATCGCCATTTTTCTTCGCAGGAACAGAAGCACTCATTTTGATCAAGTCCTCATCAAATTCGTCCACGAGTTGGCGCGTACGCTTCAATAGCCGCGCAATAACCGGTGACGATAAGGAACCATCCGGAAGGACTGCGATAGGCGAGTTTCTATTGGTGTGAAGAGGACTCCTTCCACTTGTCTGTAGAGGTGTTTTCATGGGAGACGCCGCTCGAGGCCGCTTTTTGCCAGGACTTCTAGGCGGGGAGCGAGTTGGGGTACGCATTGCAAGAGTTTGGCTGTTCTGCGAGCCTACCCGACTCTTTTCCTTCAAGCATATCCCATTGTCTTGGCGTTCAACATGTGACTCCTCATCCTCATCCGAGTCATCGAGGTTAGAGCACATATTTTTCAGTTGGTGCCGAGGTCGTAGAGATGGTAGTGACACATTACTGCTTCGAGATTCGACCGAGCTCTCAGTCGATACCGTCGAACTGAGGTCGATATCATCCTCACTTGTCACAGTTGGGATCGTATCAATCTGGCTCACTTGACGCTGACTGCAAACAGCTCCCACAGGGATATCTCTCACCAGGGTACTCTCATCCATGCCAAGGGTATACTCCTGATGCGACTTGAATACCTTTTCAACATGGAGAACGGATTTGGCGACCTCAGGTGTCAGCGCACCAATCTGCGAGTGAAAAGCTGTGAACACTCCTAGAACACGTAGGAGTAATCTAGGTGAACGGTCCGGCAGTGACTTCAGAATGGCTGCACTGTTAGCAGAGGAGCCCTTCATCAAATATCCAAGAAGCAGCGATGTGCATCCGCCGAGGATCACATCCTCCGGATTCCAGTTGTCATTTTCCTCTCCGTTCAAAGTTGCCGCGCTTGCGCTATGAGCTTCGGTCAAATCGATAAGATGCTTGTACGACTGTAACTTTGCCATAAAAAACCGAATAAAGAGGTCGCAAGCACTGATTTGGACTTGTGTAGGTTCAGTAGCCTCATCATCAGTTGTTTGCACAACTGATGCTGCCAGCGCGTCACGATTTTTCTCGCTAAATTCGATGCTGTTAACCATCACGCTGAGTAGCAGCAAACACGAGTCGAACTCCCACTTACTCTGCGCCAGCACTTGTCTTTTCGGACTCACCGTTCCTGACACTACAGTTAATAACTGGGAAAACATGTTTGCGAGCAGTTCCATACCACCCAACGCATGTACGTGACTTGCTGCGTCAGTGTTGTGGTGAGTTAAATTAATTAACACACGCAGAGCCGAGAGCAAAGCATCCACTGCCAACGTCATTCGAGTGGATTCAGCATCCCATCGCTTTGGCGCGTGAACACCCCAGGTCAGTTCACCCAGCAACCGGATCAGCTTCAGCAATAAGCCGAAGAACCCTCTCTGTTTCGAAATGTATCGCTGCGCATCCAAGGTCAGAAACGTTACTTGGTCAAAAACACCTAGCAGCAAGCTGACATGATGGAGCGAGCGAGTAAATTCAACCGTAAGTTCCTCTGCATGCGTCGATGGTACGAGAATCTGTAGATCGTCCAGCGTTTTGGCAAGATCCTTCGTCAATACGACAATTCCACCATTCCGAACCAGCTGACGCTTCCGTGATTGAATGAGTTGGAAAGTGTCTTCTGCAGCATCGCCTAATGTGCTTTGTTCCTGCTGGCATCGTTGCGTCAATCCTAACAAAGAGCTCGACGAAGATTCAGTCACTTGCAGTAAATTATGCAGCGCAGCACACAACACGTCGACCACAGAAAGCTGCAGGTCACCTTCAACGTAAAACGCGTCGTGGTCGTGCAGTAGTTCATCCAACTGCATCCGGTAAAAACCATCCAACACATTTGCCGTCGACGCTGCGAGAGTCGCCATCGACTGTCCATCCACCTCAGCATCCAACTGCTTCCGCCTCAAGCACGTCTTCTTCAATGGCACAGCTCGCTGTGTCCTAACTTCAGCCACCTCCCTCTTCTTCTCTTGCTCCTGCTTCAACGCGTAGACTACTGCATCCAAGACCTGTCCATCCAACCACGCTCGAGTCTCTGATCTCTGAGATAAAAAGTAGATGAGCACCGCCAGTGCCAGTCGATGTGTCTCCTGCGTCTCCTGGTCTTGGAGTCTCTGGAGCAGCATTTCCTTCACTTTGCTCTGTATGCTGCGTCTCTGACTGGACAACTCGATGGCCTGTGGGACCTCACGGTCTTGCAGCAGCTGGACGAGCTCCAGGACGCTTCGGGTCTGTGCTGAGCGTCCTCTCTGCGTTAGTACAGGCTCCAGGAGACCGTCCACAAGGTACGAGACGTCGTCCAGCCTGGCAGCCAGCGATCCGTCCTCCTGTAACAACATTGGACTCTGTAATACTATTCTACTGTCTCGTTCTGCACCGGAAAGATGGTCCACATGCACCTGTTGGCGGCTGTAGAGGTTTGTGACGTCTCGATCGACAGCTTCGAGGCGAGATAGCAACGGAACGGGAGCTGCAGAGGGTGTAGAAATAGTATCATTAGAAGCGCCTGTGTCTGTAGAATACGTACGTGGCGGAGCGAGGCGCAGAGGAGGCCTAGAACATCCGAGAGAGCGTCGAGAAGCAGGCGGCATCACCGCCGATTGCCTGTCCGCAACGGAATTGTGTAAACGTTTTGTAATTTGTACCGTTTTGTGTAGGACTAAAATGGACACTTCAACTTGGATTAGGTACATGGCTACAGTGAGTTCACTTCAAGTCTATCATGCAGTAGATGCGAGTAAATGTGCATTTTGTTGCTCCAAGCTTCAAGCGCGACTTCGTGGACGTACTGAATGTCTTGAAGTGTAGCTGTGAAGTCTGGATTGGTCTCGCTGAACATTTGGACGTAAAAGTGAATGTGGCAGCCATTGGCAGCAGGTGTGACGATCGTCCAGTGGTGACAGCGCATGTGGAGACCTGCAGTGGGCAGGAACGCAATGTAGTCGCGGACTATAGCAATGTGATCCTTGGATTCATATTTGGTGGCGAACATCAACCCATGCATCGAGATCGCGCCTCGCTTGGACTGCAGCTGCAAGTCGAAGCTCTTTTTTACGGCGTCTGAGCCGACTGGGTCCATCTAGCCAACACAACGCATACATGGTTAGCACGAGACTGCGGTGACACAAACGACAGACTTACGTAGCGATATGACTTGTTCTCATATTTGCGAGGGGTGGAGTACTCGAGCCAGAGGGCGTCGGTGGCGAATTTCATCGAACAAGACACGGTACAGGCTGTTGAGCTTTCAAACATCTTGCCACAGCTCGGGTCTACCTTGGACACCATCATACTAGAGTAGGCCGTTGGTGGGAGTTGGGGGACTGTCCCACTCAAATTCATGTACAAATTGCGAGCACCGTCCTTCAGTTGAGCGAGGACTCCTGCGTTCTGGTAACTTTCGGCAATTTTGCACGGACGACTGAAGACGAGGTCCTTCCCCTGAATTCGTGGATTGTATCAATCCACAAAATGTGTTTGTAAGCACATCAATAACGCACAGTACCAGGATGCAAACTCACGCACCTGAAATGCTGTCATCTGTCGAATGATCGCGAGAATGGACTTGCGAACTTTTGTGTGATCGTCCAGGGCGGCTTTCAGTTTGCTATTAATTCTCTGAGAGCGTTGCAGCCTCTTAATCTCTTCCATCGCTTTTATTGCAGCGTGTCGTTCTCCATTAGTGCCATGCAATTTTGAAGTTCCGTATCCCAACTTCCTGCTTTTGAGGTATTGCAGCCACTCTTCGAGGCCATTGACTTGTGACCGCAGTGCCCGAATTTCTCCCTTTTTAAGTCGCGCCTGCTCCGTCGAGTAACCTGGTTTGAGCTTGCGCTTCCGCTTGGGTTTCTTTGGTGAGACTTTGGTTGATGGGGCAGTAGGAACATCGCTAAAGTTAAGATCATCAGTTCTTCCTGTCGTTAAATAGTCTGAGTTGCTCTCGTCGCCGTATTCATCAAAGTCCTCGAACATTTTGGCCGCTTCCACCATCACCTCACTCTCGTCTTCTAATAACAGCAAGTCCAAATCGATCATGCTAGTATGTTCCGGCCAAGTCACAATCAAAAGTGAGCGATAGCTTTGTTTTCTGTGGGATAGATTACGAGAAACACAAGATTACGATACCACCATACAGCGATGGACAGAATGCTACTGCCACCTTCCCGCAGGTGCAACAGCTGTCCGATGAGTGTAGCCTTGTTATGTAAGAAGCGAATTAATAACTAAAAATGAGTTTTTAGTGCCTTGTTAAAGGCGCAAGTGACGGTGTCCGCTTTAATGGATTCCCATGCTGAAATGGCGCGCTTTATCGTAGCTAAGCGCTTTTATTTTGCCGTCGTAGCTGTAGTCTTTTCAAACAGCCATAAAGCCTTGAGTTTTGCTTTTAGTGGCCCCATGATGCCGACATCTAAGGGCTGGCAAACAGAGGTGGCGTTATTAGGCAACGGCTGTTGGACAGCGTGTAGTGCATGAGGCGTTTTTTGGCATGAGCAAACACTTCGTCGAGGAGACCTGCGATGGCGATCTCCTCTGGTCGCTGCATTACTGAAGCAGGCGGTGGGGGCTCCGGGGAGTCCTTTGTCCCGTGCCCGGGAATGAGACCCTCGAACCAGCGTGTTCGGCTGTGCCCCATGCCTCGGGGCCTTGTCATCCGTCGCACTCGCCGTGTTGTGATCACTTGGCGTAGTAGACTGTCCGAGGTCCACTCCGCTGTGCATCCCCGTTTACTTCACCCGAGCGGTCCATCAGCGTCCTCCCGCGAGTGTCGTGCGGAGGGAGGACACCTCCGAGGACTCCCGTCCTACTGTATCGACGGGGAGTCATCCCTACAAGTGTGCATCGGAGTAAGTGAGCTCCCTATATATCTAGTCAGTCGTGATTTTACCTGCTAAGAAGAAGAAGAACAACAAGTTACTTATATTTGTTTTAGTTTAGTCTTCTAACTCCCTGCCCGGACCTGCACTCACATAACAGCCCGCTAGTACCCGATCCTTAGCTAGGTCACGACAAGTGGTGGAGAAGCAGGGTACTTGCCTGCTGGAGAAGGGTCCTCGGTGTGAGCACTAAAAGAAGACTACACCCACAAGATCTGCTACCGGAGAGAGAACTGCTCTCATTTACTGAGGAGTGAAGAGTTACTACACTGCTAGTTCGACTGGGGCCAACTAGGGAGGTGTTCTACTACTACGCTAAAGGACAGGATCCGACCCGTACTGGAGACGCAAATCAAGTTGGTGAAGTCCTTTGGAAGTGAACTTCGGGTGACTACTTAGACGAGGAAGTGAAGTACTCTTGTCCTACTAGCTAGTTGTTAGTTGGTTGACTGAGTGGTTCGTCTGGGCGGGAGTGCGACAACTACCAGAACTCAAGCCTGCACAAGAAGAGAGAGAGAGACGAACAAGAACCTGAGATCGAGATGTCTTCGTTCGGACCTGGTGTCGGAGACGACGACAGAAGCACCACCTCGAGTGAAAACGGTGGAACGGGCCCGTCGGCTACTTCCTGGTTCAGAGGAGGAGCAAGTCGGCCCCCTACGGCGACTCCCTCGAGTCCGGGAGGCAGTGACGGACAACCGGAGACTTCGTGGTTTGGGATCGGAGGGGCTACGGCCACCACGCATCCCGAAAGACCGAGTTTAACTGCTCCTGGAGGACTGACCTCGGTCCAGCCCATGGTACGGCGAGCCGCCCTCGGTTCTACTAGCCCGGTGCAACCACCTCCCTCTTCGAAACCTCGACTGACCAGGAGCCTCTCTGAGCCTAGGAAAGGGGAAGCAAGGCCACTCGCTAGTCCTGATGCTACCCAAGGAGGGTTCTTCTTTCACGGAGTGACTTCAGGTACAGGACTCGCCGCGGCGACCTCGGCGCCTCGAGGTGAAGTGACTCCCGGAGTGCCGACTTCGGTCGCGTCAACTACCTCCAAGCCGATGACTTCAATCGCTCCTTCCCCGCCACCTCCTGCGACCCAACTAGAGGCTGCGCCTACGGGAGTAGTTGAAGCCACCAAGCACTACTTGTACCCGCCTCAGCTAATGGCTCAACCGGGTTACGCCCCAAATGTTGGACTGGCGTGAATGTAGCTGCTAGTTCTACGGGAACTAACCCCATTGGCTGGAGTAGTCAACTCCCTGGACAACCACCTACTGCTCCTGTGATGACTCCTGCTACTAGTGTACCTCAGTCTACTCGCTCGGCGATCCCGAGTTACCAGAACGTGACGCTTGGGGCGACTCCTGGCAATCCAGGCACCGGACTGAACAATCCGTTTATCCAACCAGTCGGATGGTCAGCGGCGGCCGGGTTCTCCTACGGCACTCCAGCTCCTATCTCCTATGTGGCTACCTCCGCCCCGCCTCAAGTGACTCAAGCCCCCGTGACTCAGGTACCCCTAGTAGCGCACTTATGGCTCCTATGAGTGTGGCTCCACCGTTGGCTTCAGTACCTGCAATGACGACTCCTGCCACTACTAGTTACCAACAAGCTACTGCTGGGCAGGCTGCGCACTGGAGCCAACAGCAGCAACCTGGAAATTCGGCTCCAGCGACTCGTCTACCCCCTCCTGTGACTGCTCCGAATACTGTGACTGCCGGACATCTCGCTACTGGCGTGAGTAGTCAACCATACACTCGAGTTCCCGGCCAACTTCCCGGTCTATACACTCCGAACTACCAACAGTCTGTGGGCCAAGTGACTCGGCCACCACTGGGTATGCCGTCCAACATCAAGAATGCAGTCCGGATGATTCAACCGTTTTACTCTGATGGTGCCTCGGCAGACAAAGCTCGATCCTTTTGGAGTGCTTTCGAGAGAGCTACTGAAGGTCTTGACGACTCCTTACGGTTGAGTGCCTTCAGGGAGTGTCTTAAGGGCAAAACTGGTGAGGAATGGTGAACTTACTCCCAGATTAACGACTTTAACACTCTGAGGACTCGCTTCCACAACCAGTTCGTGTGTCAAACTCCACTTCAGATGATTGAGCGACTGAAAGTGACTAAACGATCCCGAGGTATGTCGGCCGAAGTGCGGGGCGACTTGATTTCGAGCCTCTGTGACGCCGCTCAGTACTTTGACCCCGAGATGAGATACCAGTATTTCCTGTCAGGGCTCCGTAACAAGCAGTGGTTGATACCTCCTTGGTGAACTCGATACCCCAGGCGGTAGCGGTGCTGCTTTACAAGAACCAGCACTTACCTGTGGAGGATGATGCTGACTTCGAGGATGAGCCTCCTAAGTCAACTCACAACGATGACTTGATGAAGCAAATGTTGACCGTGATGCAGCAAACTCAGAGTCTCCTGGCTCAACAACACGTGTAGACTACTTCAGCTGCTACCCAGGGAGGAACTACTGCGGCTGCTATTCAGTACCAGGCTTTGCCTGCTACTAGTCAAGGAGTGTATGCGATCCCGCCGACTACTTCATTGCCGGTGACTCCTACCCGAGGTATCCGACAGGGACCTGACTTGTACACCCAGGAAGGTCACATCGTGTGCGGAAGGTGCCACACGCTGGGATGCAGTCGACTGAACTGTCGTCGAAACAACTCGACTTGCTCGAACTGCCAAGGAACTGGCCACGTCTACGTCGAGTGCGAGTTACCCCGAGTTTACCAGCGCCAGCAGCAGCAGTCGGGTCAACGTCAACAACAACAACAGTCGCAGAACACGAACTCAAATTCCCGTTCTAACTACCAGGCCAATCGTGGCCCTAGGGCCTGCTTCCTGTGCGGAGGTGCGGACCACGTAGTTGCCAACCGTCCGTCAAGGGAGGCGCTGAACCAGCTAGTCCAGAAGGCTGGGGTACAGCGAGCTCTAGTCAACACTGAAGGGGGCTGGAGGAAGGGAAGGGTGAAGTCACTCCTTCCTCCTGTCAGCTAAGTGACTTGAGTGAAGTCACTTCCAAATCCACTACTACCTGTTGTGGAAATGGAGTGAGTTCGACTGAGACCGTAAAGAGAACAACGACTGATAATGGAGTGAACATGATTGAGACTGAGAAGACTGAATGTGAAGGTGCTGAGGCAAGTCACCTGACTGCCGCTTACATCGGAGACTGGCTGAAAGACCCTTACGGGGAGGAGTATGCAGATGAGGTACGGGTGAAGTCGAACCCGGTAAACTACAGGACCGCCCCGTGAAAATAGTGAAGTTGTCCACTGCGAGTGGAAGACTAGTGGAGCGAGTATGAAAGAGGAAACTACTTCCCTCGGCGACCTGGGAGTCACTGAGAAGCAGCCTGGGAGTAGTGACGGAAGTGAAAGTGATTGTCCTGAGTTTGATGAGAGCATTTTCGACCCCGATACGAGCGAGAATAGAGATGAACCCACGAGGAGCCGTGACGAACTACTTGACGAGATGAGTGTGATGACTGATTACCAACTACGAGATAGCGAGACCTGTATTAGTGAAGGTACTCCAGGAGTGACTACGAACGAGACTGACAAAATAGCGAATGAGACTGCAAGTGTGCCGTCTACCACCGATGCGGATGGTGGGGGTGAGGCGAACACTTCTGAAGTCGCTACTGGACTAACTACTGGTGAACTGGTGAGTGAACTAACTGAAGAAGACGTCACACGAACTGAGGTCGAGGCCGCTAGTGTGACTCGGGAAACTCAAGGTGAAGTCGAACTGAGTGAGACTGTGAGTGAGTCGTCTACCACCGATGCGGATGGTGGAGGTGAGGCGAGCACTAAAAGTAACGCCGCGGGGGCGACTGTCGAAACTACCCGAGTGTTTTCCGAAGAGGAACTGGATAAGCTAACTGAAGGTGTAGACAATGGAGTATTAGAAGAAACAGAAGAATATGACAAAGAGCTCGAGGAACGACTCTTCCGCTGGACGAAGTAGAACTCAAGAAAAGAGTAGAAGTGAATGCGTCGTAGTCGCAGAAGATGTCACTTGCCGATTTGAGCACTGTATTGGGGGTTCCAGAAGAAGTCATAAGTCGGACGAGGGAGTCGTCACCCGGAGTGCTCGCTACGCCCGAATACTGGACGGCCTGGTATCGGAAGACGCTAGCTGCGACTAATGCGGCTAAGCGAGCTAACCGCGACTTTAGCGACTTGGGGAAGTCGAAGGGAGATGACTACTTCCACGACCACGAGGGGGTCGCTGATTCGGACGAACGCGATGTAGGAGGTGGAAACAATCGAGAGTACTTCGACCAGAGCTCAGACGGGGGCAGTGAGGGGTTGCCCTCCCACTCGTACGATGAAGAAGCTGTGATCGCGAATGTGGCCATCGACTTGTCGGAAGTTTCTGATGGTGTAGTCAATGCCGGGACTGTATCTTCCCGACGGAGAAAACGTTTAGATCCAAAATGGCGGGGTTTAGTCCAGAGGATGGTGTATTACCTCGTCAAGGAAGAGGAAAAGGTGAACCCCGTGTGTGTCGACTGTGGGTCGCCGCTCTTGAGTGATTTAGTCCTCCCGGAAGTCGATTGGGGAGAGAATGATCTAGAGGAGCGAGCTCTGGCGAAAGTAGCTCAATACTATAGGGCGATGAGTGGCTCCGTGATGAAACGCATCGTGGGTGTGATAATGGAGAAGTACTTGAGTGAAGGTCCACTCATTCGAGCTAAGTTGAACGAGCGTGAAGATCGGTGTGACGACTGCCTAAAGACAGCTCTCCCGTCGCGAAAAACGCTGAGGCCGAAGCAAGTGTGCTTCGACTACTCCTCTTTGACTGGTCAGAAGACCGAAGAACTGGGGCCTCGATGTTCGCGTGAAGACTCGAACAGGGTGTACGAGTACGCGTACGTAGTGACTGATCCCGTGCGAGTCTCTACTAGGGAAGAAAACAGTAACTCTCGGAAGACTGGACTAGTCGAGCAGGACGAGTTCGAAGAAAGCGAAGTCACTGGTATAGTGCCCGAAGGCAAGCGAGCGATTGGCTCAGTAGGTGGAGTGGAAGCTACTTCTCCTGGATATGTCGACTGTGTTCCTGTGGACATACTTATCGACTCTGGTGCCGTGGTGAGCTTGATCGACCGTAAAGTACTTCGACGGATAGGGCGAGCCAACGAATCTCTGCGACCGTACAATGGGAACTTGAACGGAGTGTCGGGCCACCAACTCAAAATACGAGGTGTTGCCGACCTTCCTCTCAGACTTGGGTCCTTGGAGATTGTACGACCTTTTGTGGTTGTCGATCACATGCCTGTGGATGTGATACTTGGAACTGACTCACTTCGACAGTTCCGAGCTGTCGTCGACTTGGATACTAACTCAGTGACTTTGAAGGACACGGGTGAAGTGTTCTCGCTGGGTACTCCAAGAGTCGAAGAAGTGCACTCTGCCCGAGCGAGTTCGACTGTTCGTATCTGCCCTGGCGGTCAGGCTCTGGTAGTGTCAGAGGTCCGAGGCCAAGCAAGTGATGGACAAACAGTATTGGTTGAAGGCGTCCCCGGACTGGACGGGGCCGTGCGAGTCGCCCGTACGCTATGCACCGTGAATCAAGGAAAGTTATTAGTCGAGGTCTGCAATGCTTCCACCGAGGAACTGATCATCAAAAAGGGTACTCTGGTTGCTGCCGCCACGGTATTGCCGGAGTCGGCTTTCGAGTTTGAGTCCCCGACGACTTCTCTACGGAGCAGTGACTCGAGACCTGTCGAGTCCAGGGAAACTACTGAGGAAGACTGGGTGCACTCGGTAGTGAGTGCCGCAGGCGCTACTACGGACTCGCCTCTCCACTCCATGCCGAACCTCGAGAAGGAACTAGCTGATGAGTTTGCAGTCGACTTCACCGGTTCGAAGTTGAGTGAGGAACAGAAGAGACTGTTCAGGCAGACACTCGGGTCCTTTAGAGACTTGTTTGTTGAGACTTCCATGAAACCCGGTCGGACTCACTTACTCGAGTTCGAGATAGACACTGGTGACCACCCCCTATCAAGCAGCGACCTATCGCGTCTCTAAAGCTGAAGGCGATGTGATGGAGGCCGAAGTGCAGCAGTACCTGGATTTGGGACTCATCCAACCTTCGAGTAGCCCTTGGGCTAGTCCCGTCCTGATGATCCGCAAACCCGACGGAGGTATCCGCTTCTGCATCGACTACCGGCGACTAAATGCAGTGACTGTGAAGGACTGTTATCCGATGCCACTCATCGATGACATCCTGGATGTATTAGGAAACGCTAAGCTCTTCTCAACCATGGACATTGCCTCGGGGTACTGGAATGTACCGATGGCCGCGGGAAGTGTCGGGAAGACGGCCTTCGCCTGCAAATTCGGACTGTTCGAGTGGTTAGTTATGCCGTTTGGGCTGTGTAATGCAGTGCCTGCTTTCGAGCGACTTATGGAAGGAGTACTAGTCGACTTGAAGTGGCGAACTTGTTTAGTCTACTTGGACGACTGTGTGGTCTTCAGTGACGACTTCCCAACTCACCTTGTTCGACTTCGACAAGTACTCGAACGCTTCAGGACTGCCGGTTTCAAACTCAAGATGAAGAAGTGCAAGTGGGGACGTGACCAAGTGGCCTTCCTCGGTCACATAGTCACTCCCTCCGGTATACTTCCTAATCCTGAAAAAGTGAAGGCAGTCATGAATGTCGAGCGACCCTGTGACCTCCGTGCAGTTCGCGCGTTCTTGGGCCTGACTAGTTACTTCCGGAGATACATACCGGGGTATGCTGCTATCTCTGCACCTATTGAGAGGCTGAAGGCCAAGGGTGTTCCTTTCGAGTGGAGTCCTGACTGCGAGTCTGCTTTCGTACAACTGAAACGTAAGCTACTCGAATCTCCTATTTTAGTCTACCCGGACTTCAACAAGAGGTTTAAACTCTACGTCGACTCCTCGAATCTAGCAGTGGGTGCCTGTTTGATGCAAGAAGTCGCCGGTCGTGACCGAGCTATCGCCTATGCTAGTAAACTACTAGTTGTATCAGAGAAGAACTGGGTAAACCACCAGGATGGTACTTCGGAGATCGAGTGCTGGGGAATCGTGTGGGCGACTCGCAAGTTTAGGTGCTACCTCGACCGTTGTGAGTTCGACCTACACCGACCACAAGGCACTACTGTGGGTGTTCAGTGACGCGAACAGGATAGCAACGCTAAACTAGCTAGGGGGCGATGGAGTTGTCCCAGTTACGGTTCAAAGTGTATCACCGGCCTGGTACTTCCATGGGTCACGTGGACGGACTCTCTAGACTACATGCAGTGACTGTCAACGCTGTTACTATGGCTGATCTACTGAACGAAGCTAACGAGGATGAACCGGTTCCTGTTCTGGTCGGGGAGGGCGAGACTGAGGACGCGACTGAGGAAGTCGCTGGAACTACTCCTAGTAGTACCTGGGGAAGTGATCAAGTCGTGGTCGGGGAGCGACTCCCTGACGAAGAACCTACTGTTGAATCTACTACTCCTACCTCGCCGCCTGAAGAGACTCTTCTAGACGAAGAACAACTACTAGTTTCCCCCATCGACGTGTTCGGGCTGGATCAAGCTCGCTTCAAGGGAGAGCAGAAACGCACCCCTTGGATATTAGCGATGATTGCTTTCCTAGAGAGTGGCGCGCTAGCCCTCGACGCTCAAATGCGAGCGAAGGTGTTGTCCTTGGCTCCCCACTACACTGTGAAGAATGGAATCCTGATGCGACGAGTCCATTTGAAAGCGCGAGCTGGCCCAGCTCGGTCACTAGAATTACCCGTGATTCCTATTACTTACGTTGCTACTGTACTGCATCACTGTCACTCCGACGTTTTCGCTGCTCACGTGGGAGTCACCAAAACCATGGACAAGGTGCGAAAGCACGCCTACTGGCATGGTTGGAAGAAGGACGTCGCTGAGTATGTCCGCGAGTGCACCGTTTGTGGGAGTGGAAAAGGTTACCGCCCGCCCGTGGCGAAATGGACTCATGCAAAAATGCCGATACAAGAACTGTCTGGCCCCTTTTCACTTCTAGTGGTGGATGCAGTTGGCCCCCTCGTAACTACTCCAAGAGGCAACAAGTTCATCCTGGTATTTGCTGACTACTTCACCCGGTGGGTAGAAGCTTTTGCGATCGAGCGTTTGGATTCTGTGACTTTTGTGGAGATTATGGTGAACGAAGTGATTTCGCGACATGGAGAGTGCTGAAAAACTACTAAGTGATCAAGGGTCGAACTTTATCTCCGAGTTAGCAAGGTCGCTGTACGAGAGACTCTGGAATCAAAAAGCTGTTCGGAGCGGCTTATCACCCACAAATTCAGGGACTCGTTGAACGCTTCAATGGGACTCTAATGGTGGGATGCTACGCATGTATGTGAGTGAGTCCCAAGATGACTGGGACTTGTATCTACCGAGAGTACTCTTCGCCTATCGGACTTCCTACCATGAGGCCCTCGGTGACTCTCCGTTCTTCAGCCTGTACGGCCGTGACCCCGTGCTACCTCTCGACTTGGCGTTCCTGAACACCTCCTCTCAGTGGAAGAATAATGAGGTTGCCACTTACAGACGACGACTCTACTTGTCACTACGCGATACCCGACGACTG
Organism: Phytophthora palmivora; assembly: GCA_008079305.1. Taxonomy (NCBI): domain Eukaryota; phylum Oomycota; class Peronosporomycetes; order Peronosporales; family Peronosporaceae; genus Phytophthora; species Phytophthora palmivora. The sequence continues at coordinate 23,036 of VOQZ01002118.1, forward strand.
GTTGAAAGACAACTACTTAAAGCTCAGAGTCGTCACGGGCAGCGACTTCAAAACCAAGTAGCTACTAAGTTCGAGGAAGGGGATGCTGTTTGGGTTTACCAGTACTTCCGAGCTCGCCGAGAGAGAAAGACTTCGAAGAAATTGGCCTTCTCGTGGCACGGTCCCTATCGAGTCGTCGGCACTGTTGGTGAGAACGCCTTCCGAGTCGCCATTCCAACTCACCCCAACCGAGTAGTCACCATCAACGTCAACAGACTCAAACCTTTCCAGGGTCGCTGGAGTCGACCCTTCCCCACCGAGATACCCGATGGCGTTGAAACTACTCCGGGCGAAGACGACGATGGTCCACTCGCCGAGGAAGACTTACCTTCGACAAGTTATGTGGAGCGACTGGTCTGGTCTTGGGTCTGAGGAGACTGCGTTTGCAGGCGTGAGTCTTCCGGTAGTCGACATACTTGCTCGGAGAAAAAAGGCTGGAGAAGTGCAATATCTTGTGCTACTTGCAACGTACGAAACGAGTTGGCTGCCTGCGACTTCCCTCCGCCCCGATTTTGATGTGTTGATCACTGCGTTCGAGAATACTAGGCGAAAGGAACAGGGACTCCCTCAACTTCGTCGTAGTGCTCGGTTGATCGACGCCAACGCGGCGGTCGACGAAGACGAAGTACTCTTTAAGTGGTGAGCCGGACTAGTCAAGGTGGTAACAACTTTCTTGACTGTGAGTCCTACAATACGAGTGTTCAAGTGGAGCACCCTCTCTACATTTTTCAACTACATTTGGACGATCTGATGTCTGTCCCTGCATGATTCTGTAAACCTTCAGCGACTGGTCAAGATGGGGAGACTCTGGACTGTACGGCGACTCCCAGCTACGGCTAAGCTATCGAGTGAATCCAGCCTACAATACACTTGGACTCGGTTACCGGACGATGACCAGCGAGTGTCGAGTGTCCGCTGATCACTTGGTCGCTATCGACTACATTATGACCTTGACTACGCGATGACTACCTTCCCTTCAGTGATTTTGGATTGATCTATGACTTTCTTTCTCCTGGTGATTTCGGCGGGATGAGGCTACTGTACTACTCGATGGGTTTATTGAACTAGAAGGATATTCCACCACTTCGTGAAACGATGACTTACTGGCTATGAATGAAAGTGAAACAAGACAGAGGATTGAGTCAAGATATTAAGGGCCTGGTGGCTATATGAAGTGATACGAACTGCCTCCTCCTTCGGAGTAATTACCTCGAACTTTGCTACTCCCTCACGCGGGTGCAAACTTAGCCGGCGCCGGCGGCTTCTCCTCGTCGAGGTCGTCCTCCTCGAAGCCGCTCTCACCTCCGGACTCGCTCTCCTCCGACCCTCTCTTCCCTCGGACTCCTCAGCGGGGTGGCCATCTCAGCGGTGTGGCGCATGTGGCTGCATCGGGACGGATCCAGCGAGTAAAACCCGGCACACTCTCCTCTTTGGCGCTGAATGGTGGAATAAACGAAGGCTTGTAGGTGCCGGCCTTGACCTTCTCCTTTATCTCCTGTTCCAACTTCTCGATGCGGCTGCAGTGGGTCAACTTGTACCAGACCCCCGAAAGACGATCGCCCACCCATCGTCCCTTGTCGGGATCTTCCTTGGAACAAACGTCTCGGCGTACCAGAGCTAAAGCCTCGTCGGTCAGACGATTTTCGGGCTTCTGATCTGGATCCAGAGCATTGGTGAACACCAACAGGGAAGTGGTGTTGCGGAAATCTCCATGGTCCAGCTGGAACGGTTTCAAAGCCCC